>JAPMLY010001287.1:0-97500 GCA_026401115.1 Tetraselmis chui
GGTTGTGGGGAAGAGGAGGGTGTGAGGTGTGTGTATGTAGGGGGGTCGTGGGGGGGGCGGTGGTGTGGGGGTGAGTGGTGGGTCTTCCTGAGGGTGGGGCGTGTGTGCTTTATGACTCCGGACGGTGGGGCAGGTCTGAGGGCGGGGTCGGTTGGTGTGCGGGCCGTAGGGGAGGAGTCCATGGGGTCCGCGGGGGGAAGGGAGGGGGGGGGAGGTGGAGGGGGGTGGTGTCGTGTTGGGGGTGGAGTCTGTGTGTTGGGGGGAGGGAGGAGGTGGGGGGTCGAGCCCTTGGGTTGGGTGGGAGGAGGCTGTGGCTGGTTGTGTGCGGGGGGTTGGAGGAGGAATCCATGTGGTCAAGTGAGGCCTCGAGGATAGTGGGAAGGGAGGGGTGGGGAGGAGGGGTGGAATTTGGAAAGGTGAAAGGGTCAGTAGGCTGTGTGTGGGATGGGTTAGGAGGTGGGGCGGGGGAGGGGGAGCGACGTTTTTTCGAGGGGCGCTGGTTTTGGGTGTGAGAGAGGGGGGGGGATTATGAGGGGGCCAGTTGGATGTCGGGGAGGGAGTCGAGGTCGAGGGGGGCATCGTCAGTGGTGTCCAGCAGGGAGCCGTCCGCGGGTTCCTGTTGCCATGCCTCGTAGGTGTTGGTCGTCCGTAGGTGGCCTGTCCATTCGAGGAGGAGAGAGGGGGGGTTGCGAAGGAGGGATTTGTGTTTTGTGAGGGTGAGCTGAGGGGGGGAAGGGGAGGTGGTGAAGATGGGGTCCGTGATGCGGGACCTACCGAAGGTGGAGTAGTGGTGGGGTGTGATGTATAGGGAGCATGTGGTGTGGGTGGGGGTGCCGCGGTGTATGTAGGTGTGGGGAAGGGGAATGGTGGCGGTGCCGTTGGTGGAGATGAGGATGCAGTACATGGTGTTGGTGAGGGAGATTTGGATGCTGGTGGCGATGTGGGGGGAGGGGGAGGGGTGGGAGCGGAAGTATGAGCCGTCGGGAAACTTTTTGAGGGAGGTGTGGTGTGAGATGTCGAAGGTGGAGGGTGAGGGTCGGTGGGAGTGGGTGTGGGAGTGTGCGTATTCTGAAGCTCTTTGGTGGAGGAGGGTGGATAGCCAGTGTGAGGGAGGGATGGAGCCGTTAGACATGGGGCTGGGGAGGGGGAGGGGGTGGGGGGATTGGATGAGGACTATGGTGAGGCATGTGTCAGCCCATGAGGTGCCTAGAACATGGCCTGTGAGAGGGGGGTGTGATGGTGATTGTGTAGTTCTGGGGGGTGGGGGGTACGGTGTGAATAGCATTTTGAAGTGTGGCGTGAAAATGTACAGAGCCTGATTGTGAAAGAATTGGGTTATGGGATGGGTGGAGGATATGCATCCAAAAGGAGGGAGGGTCGTTCTCGACCTGGATTGGTTCGCGTGTAGGTTGGAGGGCGTCAACGATCTGGAGCAGAAGTTGGGCGGGTTCCGGGAGGCCTTCCATTCGGGGGGTCGGGGTGTTGGCGCTGGCGTTCCAGGTGTCGGTGAGTTCCGTGGCGAGGCGATCGAGTAGGAGGGCCTGTATCAGGGGAACGACGTCGGGGCCGGAGAGATGAGTGAACATGGGGGAGCTAAGTTTCACGCGGCGGCCTGAAATTGCAGGGACGGAGACTGCTCGGATTATCTGAATTTCATGGTGTCTCAGTGTGATCATAAGTTGGGGGTTCGAGGCGGCGCTGGGCGGTGTGGGACCTCCCGACGGGAGTTCACGCTGGCGTGAAGCGAGCTGGTAAAGCAGGCCAACCGCTGTGCAGGAGGTGGGTATGTCCAGTCGGACTTCTTGGTGTCCATGTGAGAGTGCGACGGGTAGGGGAGTGAGGTCGAGTTGTTGAGGCATGGCAGGGTGTGGAGTGCGGGTGACGGAGGCCGTCCAGCGAGCACGATGGGCGAGTTCCCGACCGATTATATTTCTCGCGCGGTCCGGGATATCGGTTAAGGTGTGAACTTTTTCGAGGAACCAGCGTCGAGCAAGAGAGCATGCGGATATGAGCATGAGTGAAGAGGACGGTGTGTCCGGGAGGAACACACCGTGGAGCCATAAGTTGGCTGTGTCGGGGGGGGCGGTGGAGTATTAGCATGTTAGGAGGTAGGAGTCGATCAGGCGAGCAGAAAGGTCAACGGCCCTTCCGTGGTCGGGAGCAGTCGTCGGAGCTGTGAGGACCAGTGGAGTCTGAAGCCCTGTGCCCGGTGTGGGTTCCAGGGGCGTGCCCCGTCCGTGATCTGCAGTTGCGAGCTGTGGGGCCGTGAGGAAGGGTGCGAGTGGGTGACCCACAAGGCGGTTTCTGGGGCCGATGTGGTCGTCCGCGAAGAGGGGTGTAGGGCGGTCCTTAAGGAGGACCTGTTTGTAAGAGTCCGGGAGGTTAGAAGGTAATGACATGGTGGTCGTCAGGTGGGTGTCGATGTGAGTGTTTTTGGTGTTGTTGACGTGGGGAAAGAGTGGGTTAGAAGTGGTCAGCGTGTGTTGGCGGCACACGACCAGGCCTGATGGGACCTGGGTTTGTTTTTCGCGGGCGTCGGATGTGGACGTCCGGACGCTCGGAGGGGCGCGCGATAGTGCGCCAGCTCCGTGGGAGGGTGTTTTTTGTAATCTATTTGATACGTACGAGTGTCGTAGTATTGAGCGTAGTACGCGAGGTGTTTGTGAAGCGGGCGGCGCGGATTCCGGCATGTGAACCGAATTCAAATTTGTGAAAGCTGCGCCTTGGAGTGTGTACCGTCTGATGTGCCTACGGATCCACTGACCTTGGTGAGCGAGGCTCGGGTGGGGAGAGGTGATCGGTGCCCGTCGTCCGACGGGCCCTGTGGTCACCAGTCTATCGCTCATAGGGAGGCCAAGCCCGGAGCGAAGACGGTCGGCGTTGCTCATCCGAGCTACCGACCCCTCCCCTATATTTTTTATGTCAGTAGTACTTTAGTAGTACTTTGGATCTTTTTTAACGTCTTTAGTGACGGTAGGATTCGGTTTGCGGAGGCTTAATTAGGACCTCCGAAACACGGCAGCCCCAAGTAGGAGAAGACCGTGCAACCCAGATACTCGCTCATAATATATCAAGATGGACGCTAGCCGCCCAAGGTCTCCCGTGGCCGCCCAAGGTTGGTTGTCTACACCACATTGCTCACAGCTCACCGAATCACCCATGCTATCGACCGAATCATACTTCAAGCCAAATTCAAATCCATTCGCGAAAATTCGGCCCGCGCGCATAAATGATGATATTTTTTGTCCCGAGACGACGCCGCAACGCTCGTATGACTTAGCATGATTCTAACCTTGACCACGGCGAAAGGACGGGAGTCGACACGACAGCGCCCGACTATTACTTTCGAGTGCCTACACGTTGTTGGCAACTTTGTTGGCTTTGCCTCTTCCTCGCCGGTCGCTCTCATGCGAGAGCTAATTCGCCCGTGGACAGGTTTCCCCGCTACATATCAGACTTGTACATTACGTAGTTCATTTGGACTAGTTCCTTGTCGGCAACTCGCCGATAGCATCCCGTTCATGTGAGCACTTGTAGCGTCACCTACCCGGCTTAACATACCGCTACCGGAACAACACCTACGACCAAGATCACTCCTTCCTCGAAGACAAGCAAGGGTGACGACCATACCTACGCTACCTTCATGAGGAGTATTAGCACTAGCATTACATTACATAGTGCTTATGTACAAGATAGCTAGTCATTGTCTTAGTATTTAGGGTTGTACTAATAGCGGTACTCTATTTCTTTGTTAGTGGCGGCCGGCCGGCCTTGCCGGTGCCTTGGCCAGCCGCCATCTCTCTGTTTCCACTTCCTTCGTCCCCACCGCTGGCTCCCTAGCGGGGCCGGCTCGACTACTCGTGCAACAATTATAGTTCCATCTCCAACACAAATACTAGCTATGGACCGGTTCTTGTCCAATGGCCCTCTCGCACACGCCATAAAGTACACGAGCAAGGCTAGGGCGTGGGTCTCATTATCTGTCCCTCCTGAATTTGGGCTGGGTCTCCCCCCACTTACCATGAGTTACCCGTTATCTGTCCGTTGCAATTAAATTCACCACACACGGGGTATTTAAGAGTGTTACTAAATAATTAAAGAGAAAAAACGGTAGTTTGTGTGTTTTGCTTTATGGCGAAACCATCTAGACAACGAGAGAGAGACTATGTGTGTGTGTGTGTGTGTGTGTGTGTGTGTGTGTGTGTGTGTGTGTGTGTGTGTGCGTGTGTGTGTGTGCGTGCGTGTGTGTGTGTGCGCGCGCGGGTATGTGTGTGTGAGTGCGTTTGTTTTGTATGTGTCTTTGTTTTAATTTATGGCGAAGCATGCTAGATAAAGAGAGAGAGAGAGACTGTATGTGTGTGCGTGCGTGCGTGTGTGTGTGTGTGTGTGTGTGTGTGTGTGTGTGTGTGTGTGTGTGTGTGTGTGTGTGTGTATGTATGTGTGTGTATGTGTGTGTGTGTTGTGTGAGATAGGGGCCTATTTGTGAATTTACAAGCGTGCGAGCAACACATGTGTGCAAAGAGTGAGGGTATGTATCGTTGTTGGTCTTCGTGCGTTTAGTCTAATTGAGCGTGGTAGGGGGTGTGTTGGTGTCTGAGTGTGTGTGTGTGTGTGTGTGTGTGTGTGTGTGTGTGTGTGTGTGTGCGTGTGAAACATAAAGTGCACGTGTATGGCTGCATAACAATTTCTACAAGGCTCATAGTTATGACGAGTTCCGTCCATGGGAGGTTCAGTAAAAAATTTGAAAAAGGAAGGGGCTGTAGCCTTAACGCTAACCGTCATCGTCTGATTTGCATTCGTCTTTTATTGCAACTGCTACTTGAATCTTAGGCACGCAGAAAACAAAAAATGCACACGACATGCCATCGCGGTGTCGGTGCTCTCTAGGCGGCCGGGCGCAACTCACTCGGCGGATACATACTAGTGCAATTGCACAAACATGCTTGAAACCCATTGTTGAGTACTCTCCATGCTTTTCGTGACACTCCATGTACCGAGCTACGCATGGAGGCGTGCATAAAGGCACAAATACGAATATATGGGCCGCAGTATGTGGGCCGCAAGTCCAGCATGTGTGCCCACATTAATAAATTGGGCGTGGCGATGGAGGTGTCCATGTGAGTGGAGAACGCGATGTGCCCAATGTTGTTTGCACCTCATAATTCCTCCCCCCAATTGAGTTGCATGGCCATTTGGGCAGTGTGTGGCGGGTAAGCAAAAGCGTGCTAATAATAACGGGCTTTGTTATGGGAAGAGTCTATATGGCTCGTTGGCCCTTGTTGTTGGCCCAGCCAAAATTTGTAAAATATCCACGCATTTGGCAGAACGGAGCCCCCCACTGCTAATCCTTATACTTATTATTTCTTCATCAGCACGAAACTGTCGCTACCGTACGGGTACTTTATACCCCGCGCTACTGCGCTGACCTGCTGAGCAGCTGCCCTCGCCGTTCATTGAGTACTGTGAGTAGGCCGAGTAGCGAGTCGGTAGTACCCGTAGTCGCACAAGCCGCCGTTGACCGCTGCCACGCGAGTAAAGAACGGTCCATCCTCCTGGACGAGAGATTGAATTGATAACACAGGCTACCGCTGACCTCAGAGCCTGTGCGCGTCTCGCAAGGATAAGGAGTCGCAGTGACAAGTGCAGGAATGTGGCAGCACTGTCGTGTGAAGCCGTAAGCTTTCTCGTACAAGCAGCTCTTTTCTACGACTCCCGGAAGACACGTTCGTCGCCGTGGCCCAGCGCCAGCCCGCGATGGAGCTCGCTGTCAAGGGGCGTCTAGCCGTGGCCGCAATGGCTGTCATGCTGTGCGCCCTGGCCGTCGTCGATGGTAGGACTGCTCCTGAGCCAGTGCCGGATATGCAAGCCATCGGGACGACGCGAGTTGCCATACAGACACTTTTCGGTGAAGTGTCGATTGGGCTATACACGAAGGTGCGGGCGAGGGGCGCTCAGAAGTCACTGACCTGAGACAACCTCGTACACTCACAAAAACTCTTAGTACGGGTATCCCTCGTCGGACTCGTCAAGGTGCCATGGCCGTTAGTTTGGGTATGGTCTTACTGTTGTCTCTTTTCGTTACGGCAGGAGGCGCCTGTTGTCACCGAACACTTTCTCGACCTCGTGCGATATGGCTGCTTGGACACCAACCACATGCTGTGGGATCGGACAGGCGTCGTCGTGCCGGGCTGTGAAGATAAGCAGCTTCACTCCAACTCCAGACAGCGGGTATGGACCATTCATTGCGCTGGTTTATTGCAGCCTTTAGAGAGTTGTTTCTTTCATGCAGCACTTTGTACTTACATCTTGATTTGGAACGGCGGCAGGATTTGGCGGCCGACCATATGCCGTTGGAGCTTTCCGAGCGAAAAGCAGTGAGGGGTTCCGTGGTGATGGTACCATCGGAGCGTGAAGGGAAGGGCGAGAGCGGGATGACCTCGTTCCGTATCTTGACGGAGGACGACCCTGTGTGGGACGACAGAACAATCTTCGGGTACATATAACGATAGTTGCGATGATGCACCTGAGCGACGCAGAACAGGGCGTGAACGCATAACAGCAATATCCTTTCGTGGACTATATTCACAGACGAGCTACTGCCTGAGGCGTGATAGTTCTTCATTTGTGTCGCAGAGTTGTGCTTGACGGCTGGGATGTCGTCAGTCGAAGGGCGAAGGGCCCCGACGGAGAGCGAATGGGGAGAAAAGTGATGATCGCGGCGGCTTACACGGTTTCGGGGGGTACATGCCTCCCTTCCCATACCCCGCCACCGATACCACGGCTTTGATCAGGCCCAGCCTAGGTAATCACTGGTTCGTGTGGTGTAGGCGAGGACGACCCCAACCCGGATCATGACGAATGCACGCTGGAAAACGTCGAATTTTATTTGTCCGATAATTGGGTGAGGACACAGCATGACAGCTGTCTCGAATGTTCCATATCAAAACATCAGCAGTCGAGTCCGTTCAGCTGACTCGAGTCAGATACAAGCACGACTGACTCGTGCGATTGTTTTTGGAACTTCAGACACGCGCGGCGATTCCGTTGAGTAACGAGTGCCTACAACGGTACCAGAGGGCGAAGCTGCGTATCGCTGGGAACACGGCCGTGCTGTTGAAGGGGCTGCCCAAGATGGGCACAACTTGGACAGAGGTACGATGCTGTTTGGGTTAGAGAAGAGGATATGGAGTTCGTCGGAGACAACTGAGCTCGTCGTCCTTGCGCACGCGCAGGTACTAACGGAGAAGCTAATCGAGAACGTGTGTCGCGACGGGCTGTACGACTGCTCCTTCATTAAGATTGGGCGCGGCGCGGTGGCCGCTTTCGCGACGGATAAAGGCAAGGGAGCAGCTGCGCTGAGGTTTAGCGCCGAGAGTAAACACGTTTTCCCCGCGGGCAAGGTGTGACGCCCCGAAACACAACTCCCCGCGTGATCGGAAGGTTTATACACCCATCCGGCTACACGATATCTTTATTTTATGCGTTACTGGCGGCGGTGTAGGCCTGTGGGGATGACTGCTGGGAGGTTCCGGCACGAGAGGAGATCGGTGAGTTCTACTCGGCAGCTGACGACCCACCGGAGTGGGAGCGTTGCGTCCGGGTGTGGCCCTTGCAGCCCATATGTCGTCGAGTGTGTACGAATTGACATACACGTGTTTTATCCAACCAATGACGACGATGTTGTTGTCCCCTGACGACGCAGGAACGAAAATTTTGGCAGTTTGGCGAGTGCTTGCCAGAGTGGGCCGGACCGCCAGTGGAGGAATGGAGCGACCTTTGGATGGACGAGGCCGCCAAGGTTTGAAAATACAGTCTTGTCCCTAACGAGTAGTGATAAACCCTTCGTGATTTATTCCGTAACGACCTGGTAATCAGTCAACCTGTGTCGTATAACTATCGAAGCAGAACCTCACCGGTGGTGGGCTGCGTCTACGTCATGTGGAGGACGACCCCTCTTCTGAGCCGGTCGACCTGATCAAGAAGTACGTGTTGGTGATGAGGGACCCGCGCGACACGGTCGTGAGCCTAATGCACTATAACACAAAGTACAGTGCGGACGACCCTGCGCAGCTGAGCGCCAACGTCCGCGAGTACTTTCCACACTATGTCGCATGGCAGGTCAGCCGGGCCATTCCGCCCTTACTTTCAGTCACGCGTGGAGACCGCGCTCGTAGGGGTGCGCGGTGTTCATACGGCAGTGCTGAGGGTTTTGTTTGCTGGATTCTACTCGTAGGGTTTTTGGTACTACTATCAAATATGGCACGTCTCGAAGCACTGGCCTACCATGTTGTTACCTTATCGGGATATGCTGAAGAATCCCGCGCGCGAGTATGAGCGAGTGCTTGACTACCTGGGGCTGAAGGTGTGCGAGGCGCTGCCCCGCAATTTCATAATTTTACGCTACACCGTTCTTGTCCCGTCGTCGCTGACGTGTTTGGTATCGGAAACAGGCGAGTGTGGACACCTTGAACGCCGTCGTCGCGGAGACTAGCTTCAGCAGCATGAGACAGATGGAGCAGAAGAAGGAGCTTCCGGGCAGGAATCACGCCAATTCGGACCGCGCCAAAGTAGCCCCCCTCTCCTCCTCTCTCTCCGTCAGACCGACAATATCCTGCTTCGTTTTAAGTCTTATTGTGGCTCCCCGTCTACACAAATAATCCAGTGCCATATTAAAACGTGTACATAGGCTGTTAATGCCTCAAGCCCACCTCCTTGAGCGTGGCTGTTCACTGTTACAGGTGCGGAGCGGGAAGGCCGGAGGGTTTATGCAGGAGTTGGACGCCGAAACTGTCCAGTTTTGCAACTCCGTGATGTTGGACCTGCTGCCTCCAGAGTTGAACGCGGTTTTTGGTGTTCAGTGACCGGTGGGGGGGGGGATCATCCCGAAGGACAGCGCGGCGACATGCTGTAGGAATATCTAGCGACAGTCACCTCGTGCGCGGAAGGTGCAATTCGCGTAGGTTACTGTGAGTATGACAGTGACGAAGCGGCTAGTATGATGTTTTGTAAATAATCTCTGCGCCTCGCTTGAGCCTCGACGCCCCCCTAGAGTAAACCGGTGACACGCGTGGGCGCGTCGCACGCTTCTTCTGGAGGGCGAGTGAAAAACTAAAATGCCGCTACCATGTACCGATGAAGGCTCAGCTGCCAGTGGTTGCGCCGCGTCGGCTGTTTTTTTACGCGTGTGACACTCTTCGAATCGGTTCTGTGTTTCTTTATTTGTGTATCATTCCGTTTCTTTACTTGATGCGGACCTCCGCACTTCCGCTTCGCTTGGCACGCCTTCGGTTCAGTCGATCCATTACTATCCCTTCGCCATGGAGGATGCGGGCCGGTTGGGTGTTGCTTCCTACTACGTCAAAAACAATGCAAAACGATGTTTACTTGCATTTTTACTAAGGAGGACTACTAAGGAGGAATCCTTATAGGTAGAATATATATGGGTGTTTTCAAATGGGGTATATTTTAATGTTATATTTACAATTTTCCATTATTTCTTTGTATTTAATACTTAGGTTTGGAGTTTCCAAATGTAGAAAATGCGCAATAAAAAAATGTCTTACAAGAAAAAGCAGAAAAAAATGCGCAATATGGTTAATAAAACTGCGATGTTTAACACACCGCCCGGCATTGCAGCCCGCCTTGTGTCGCCATTTATTTATTGATTATCTGTACCCGTACGGTACCTGTGCTTGAGGGTTACGGTCAGTGGGAGCGGTGGCCGGTCGCTCTGCGCTGCGCAACGGAGGGAACACACAATTGGTATACGTATCTGGCGGATACTGCCGAATCTGGCAGTCTTGGTCGCTCCGGCGACTGGGTAAGCGTTTTCTAGAAGAGGTGGCTCACTCGGATCGAGGGCGGGATACCCTGGATATTATCGTCCTTCGGCGGCGACTCGAATTAGGAACATAAACCGGACCTCATCAATAGAAACAAAATTTGAAATAGGAGTGTCGTATCCACGACCTACGCCGTCTCGAGTCTCGGCGCACCGACCTCGCAGGCAGCCGCTATGCACCACTACCCCGACGACCACCCCTTCTGGCAGGACGTCAACTTCTGCCCCGATTGGCTGTATAAACATATCCAGGACCCGAAGGGTAGGGTACAGCGGAGCGCGCGGACACAGGAGCTGCAGCACGCGGGCCCTGCCGCGACGGAGCCGAACCATCACACTCGTCGTCCGGACTACGGCGCAGCGGATGTCCAAACTCCGTCCAGCACACAGCCACTACAACCGCCGCCTCCCCGTCCGCTCGACTACGGGACCACCAGCGGCCCCTCCTCGTTACGCTCTCCACAGCGGCAGTACGGATACCCGGGCAACGCCGCGCCCATGCAGTCCCGACCGCAGCCCTACTACGGCGGTAGCGGCGTGTTCAGGAGCCCGCCGCAGCAACGGCCCTCGTACGGCGGGGTCGTGTCGCCACCCGCGCAGCGACTCACCGCCATCAGTTACTCAAGTCAGTGCCCTCACACGCCCTATCTCCTCCCCTGACCAGCCCATTACTTAAGCTACATAACTATATTATGTGCAATAAGGTATATAGGGCGATGTTGCGAGGCGGAGCTCGCCGCCCTCCCTGCGAGTGTTTGTCTGTTTGTATCACACAAAATAGGGCTTTAGGGTTTCAAATTTGGCGAAGGGACACAGCGCTGCACCGTGACCAGCTATGGCTGATCCAGAGCTGTGCTTGCACTGGAAGCTCGTGCTGCCAAGCAGCAGGCCCGGTTCTGCGGGCCGTTCACGGAAACCAGACGACGGAGACACACTTTCCAACGTCACTCACCAACGCAGCTCTGTTACCCTAATTCTCACCACACAGTAGGCCGCGTATTTCGAGTATTAGCGTGTTTCATGCGGAGAGGGAGGTGGGAAGAGGGGGGAGTATGAGGCTATTGGGACCTCTGATGATGTTGGTGTTGGTGACACTCTGGCTAATCGTTTTGCCTTTGGGTGCCAACTGTTGTGGATGTAGCGCCGCCCACGAGCGCCATTCGTGAGGCAATGGGCAGCCTTGGCGATGGCTTTGTGGAACCCGCCCGGCCACTGTCCGCGTCTCGAGGTGCCCCTCCCCTCCTCCCCCCCCCAACACCCTTGGCACCTTTCCCGCTCTGTTGGGCATCCCAACGTGCTGCATCACTCCACCGGCATCCCTCCCTCCATACACGTCCACAAGCACCCCACCCACCCAACCCCTCACTTTCTTTGTCCCTGCACATCGATGTAGATCCTCGAATGATGGAGTACTGAGGCTGCCGTTTCGAAGCAACGCTCACCGGACACAAAGACAGCAGCTGCCGTCGGTGTGGGTGTCCTCACCCGGAGGCGCGGACGTAGTGCTGCTCTGTTCACTTTAGCAAGGTAGAATGGAATGGGGGAAGAGGTCTGTACTGCTAGTTGGCATTAAGAGCTGTGCCTTGGGTCACACTGCGAACATTGTATACCCTGTGAATGGAGAAGACATTACATCGCAGTCTGCAGAGACCCCCCCCCCCCCCCCCCCCCCCCCCCCCCCCCCCCCCCACACACACACACACACACACACACAAGAACACGTGCAAAATCACACACACACACACACACCGAGCACATTTTGATTAGGGTGCGTATTCGTAGTCACACGCTCACATGTCCTCTGCACACCCATAGCACATGTTGATTTAGCTGCGCTAGCGCAGTCAGACATTCACAATCCCTTAAAAATTTCACACACGCACACACTCACACACACACACACACACACACACACACGCGCGCGCGCGCGCACAATAGTTTTTTTCTTTCTTTGCTGTCGGTTGCATCTAGCCTCCTAAATATTTTCACATACAGCGATACATGCATAAACATGGACATCTGACTCGCGCTTGCAACCTATTTAGCCAAACGCACCTAAATTCGAGCAATCGGTTGCACATGTGCACAATTATATGAATGCATGATGTCCACAGTCTTTGGATTCGAATCATAAGATGCATTTACCACTTAATATATTATCTAACATTTAAGATAGTAGCAGATTTGCTGATGCTGTTGCCAGTTTCCAGGCTCAATAGGTTCTGCGCGTTGTTTCTCTTTTGAACTCGATGTGTGTGTCTAGATCGCCCATCTATGAAAGGGGCATGAATAAGGGTTTTAAATTCCCAAACTCGGAATTATTGGACCAATCGTTCGTTCGATAGCAGGAACCTGGGAGGAGTGAAGCAGGAGGCCATCGCGGCGACGCAAGTGAGGGGATGATATATAACACATCATGCGAACAATCGGGGAGCCGAGGCTCTCATGTAAAAGGCAATGAACAAGCATGATTTGAACATATATTACATTTGAGGCGGCGCCTTTCTAGCTTTATAGCGTAAGTAAGGCGCGGTTAAGTTACCGAGTTGGAGCTGTGGAGTCACGGGGCGTCATGTTGCTACTCTGAAAGCATGAGTCATTCGCAACGGAAAGCAAAAAACCCACCCGCACCCATCTCTCGTTGCGCTAATAAGAAACACACGGCTTTGTAGAAGTTGGACGTCAAAAGAGAGATAATATTTTGTGGTTTGGACACGTTTGAAATATATCCTGGAGAATAACTTCGTCTCGACAAAAAATCGGTTGACAGACTATGTCCCATTTGTAGACAGGGGATGCAGGTACCACCTCATTTCCAAATTGGGCATATGTGCTCCCTGATTTGCGGGAATGGGAAGTTGCGAAATAGCTCCGGTTTGCAACAAACAGAGGGTGGAGGTCACACAGTTCATTATAAAATGGGTTTCCTTCTTACCAATTTGCGTGACGAGTGTTTTATTATTGCGAAATTCCCTACATTTATGTAAAAAATGAGCGGGTTTTTTACGGCCCCTTATTACCGGACTCATACGCAAGCCCGCACCGGCACCCTCTACATGCGGCGTTTTGCAAACACAAGTGAGAGTAGAAGTTCAAAACGTGCCTCACACTCGTCATGGATCATGTTCCCGGCTAGGCGGCGTTCCGTGTGAGAGCAACAACGTACCATTGCACGAGAACCGTACCGCACTTCGCCAACCTCACGTCGAGGCCCAGGTTGGAGTTTCACCAACTATAAAAACCTTCCAATAATATGCGAGCAAGAATGAATGCACTCCCGGCACTGACCAAGAAAGGCATGCCCTGCCCGTCTGGGCGTCGGCCCATTCGAGTACTGATATATCACCATGGTTTGGTATAATCATATATTGCGTGGCCACAACATGGATAAAGATTACTACTTACATGCGGAGTTTTCAACTTGCTGGACTTGCAAATGAGCGATAGTACAAGTCGCTACAAGAACCGGTGCACATATGTAAATGGTGCAGTCACTTACTACCACCCGCCATTTGTTATCACCTGCGACAATTCGCGAACGAAGGATACCACTTCGACAATTCACAGCCCGCGACCGGCGAAAAAGGTTGGAAGTGCCATCACGAACACGGTTACGGAAAATTGGAGGATGCGTCTACTCATCGAGCATGCTAGCGAATCGGGGGCTCCAGAGTCGGGGCTTTCCATGGTCGGGGTGGGGACCGGAGTCGGGTCCGTCGAGGCGGCACTGGCGATAAGGATGTGGGCGGTGATGGCTTCCATCACTCCCAAGGCGTCCTCCTCGGTGGCGCAAGCGTCGTCTCCCACAGACAGGAGTCCGTGCGCGCAAGCGGCGCCGTAGTATGAGTAATTTCCACTGCTGACGTCTTGCTCACGGAATGCCCATGGCTCTGAAAAGAGGAGGTACGGGTCGGCCTCACCGCAGATGAACATTGTCGGGGCGCGCTCAACAACACATGTTTCGCGAGAAGTGGGCTCTCCTTGGTCGACTGGTAGCGGGATGGCTTGCTGCACGGCCGCTACGAGAGAGAAACCCGGCAAATACTCCGCCGCTAGCTCCTCGCTCACGACGGGCGGGCGGGCGAAGTATCTCCCGACACTGCCATAGTACCACCATAATGCGGGCTGCAACGCCTCGGGACTGTCCCACCCACCATTACCAATCACCGCGGCAATAGGGCCGTTGTTTCGAGTGGCTGAATCTACCAATGCAAACTGGTTGAAGTAGTTCGAGGCCACCTACGACATAATTGCAAGCACCATGGTACCCGTAGTCAGATTCAGCAAATATCCATCTCGAATCAAACAAATTCGTCGTGCAAATGATGTTACTTCTAGTGTTCGGTCATCTGGTTGTACTGATGTGTCTTAGGTGCCCCCCCCCCCCCCCCCCCCCCCCCCCCCCCCCCCCCGCGCGCAGTTTATTTGTCCCTCATATTGAAAGCGGATGGCCTCGCATGTTTTTCCAAGGAAATTATATAAACAACACACGTCGTCATGAGCGCCACGCTTGGGCATTGCTCATACACTCACACTAAGCGACAAATTACTAAGTGTTCTTCGCAACAAAAGCTTGGGGGATTTGTTGGAGGGGGTTTGCAGGCGTGGACGCCGTGTCCAATGCGCGAGCTTTGGTTTAAGAGTGCGTGAATGGAGCATGGAAGTTCACCCCGCAAGCAGGGCTGACGTGTTTGGAAAACAAGCGAATAAAAACCCACATGACGCAAGTTTGGATAGACACTGCACGTCGTAAATCGGCGAGAGCGATTGGCGTTAGTGGAGGTGAGGTCCAACTTGGCCGTTTGGGACGCATCACGTTGACGGTGGTGTTTGGAATGCTTGGGTATGTGCTTGTGCCAACCACACCCGCCCCACGCGTGGCACAGGTCGAAAATCGGGTTTGTAAATCAAACCCTAAATGGAGAATTAGTAAACATATATCGATAAACCCCGCAGAAATCGCCTCGTGAGGTGAGCCGAATTCGACGGGTGAGGTTGGCACTGCGGTTCGGTGTTGAATATTGCGGAAATAACCACGACTCACAGCAATTTCATTTGTGGGTGTTAGAACTTAAAGGTGGGTGCGTTCGACGGTACCTTATTTGAGTAATAATAGTTATGATCGTTTGAACACTGTGACCGAACGCAGCCTGCCCTTGGGTTGTGAGCATATCAGTGGTAAGTATATATACGCAATTTCGTGCGTTTCCCCTGAAGTAGCCTGTACAACACCTCCTCCCTCTGTCGCATCCACCCACCCTCCTCCCTCCCTCACCCATCACACCAGCACAACTTCTATAAGAAACCCTAGCAATGATCCACCACACAAACCCTCCTAAATCTCAATCGTGACACGACCCATATCATGTCCCGCCCATACATATACTCAGCACATACAATTGGCTACACCACATGCTCCGCATCAACAACATCAAATCCTTTGCCATTTATTGACAACTACTTCTCCATCAATTCCATCCCTCCCCGCCCAACACATCCCATACCTAAACTCTACTTTGCCAAGAACCTGCTAGGGGGGAGTAAAGCCCCACCACACCTTCGGAGAGGATGGACAAGGAGGATACGCGGCCTAAAATTGGTAGACTTCGTCTTAGATGACATATGCAAGAGGGCCTTTAGACAACCGCCAAAATTTGACCGGTAATAGGTGTATATCATTTTCATTTTATTCATTGATGTGTAGTTTAGGCTCATACTTTGACATTCACCAAGCTGCAATGTAACTCCTTTCCGCCCTCCACACACACACGCGAACGTTCCCACAAGCTCTCAAACACTCAGAGCAAAGGTAAATGAAAATGAAAATGATTTACATCAATACCATCAAATTCAAGCGACTGCTATTAAAGCATAGGTAAATCAATATAGATGGGTACAAATAAAAAAACGCAATAATGATGCATGATATCTACAATCCCTTGTTTCGAACGACGATGTGTATTTACACTGAATATTATATAATTCGCCATTTGTGTTACTCTTGCACCGTATGGAACGATCTCCAATATGGGCGGGTTTTCGGAATCGGATCTCGCGGTGTTAAAGAACACACTTAACGAAGATCTATCCGATTATGCTAGCCCCGATGTCGAGTTGGTGGTCTCTCCGGTTGACAGTGCGGTACCTAGTCCGACCGCTACCTAGCTGACATGCTTACAACTTCCGACTCCCGGCGCTCTCACCCGCTCGGGAGATTTTGGGGGCCACATTCAGCGGGGCATTTCGCGTATTCGTCGTGCCCGAGCCTACCTTGACCTCTTGGCGTTTTGAAGACCTTCCCATCGGATTATATGCGGGTGATTTCGGGTACGGGTCGTGGTGCTTTGGCTCTCCTTTTCGCTTCACACGAGTCCATTTTTAAGGTGCCGTCCGATTGCTATACGATGGTAACGCCAAGTGTGCTTGGCCTTACTGTGGAGCGCACCTCTCATGTTCGGAAGTGTCCACGGTGCAATGAGGCTCCCCCATCATCTCGTGGGCATGAATATTCATCGACATTATCGAGTACCTCTATGTCGGGTGAACGCTCGACATGTGCCACGCTTGTGGACCACATCCCCCGGTGCCCGTGCTCTTGGTATGTGGTTCAGCTCCACGATCCGGTTGTCCACGTGCTTGAAGAGTTCATGCTTGAGGCAGGGGCTTGTAAGGGGCGGGACTTGCGGTTGGAGATCTGTCGTAATCGATTGGGAGCTTCTCGAGATTGACATGGGGAAGTCGTATGGTTAGACTTCAGGGCCCCACATTGTCATCATGTTGTTGATGTGACGGTCACAAGGGCTCGCTTGAACACCATTGTCCCTCAGATAGGCGCTCGCCTCCCACTCCCGGGTAGTCTTGCATTGAAAGCCCAAAAGGATAAACTCGATGCGGATCTCCGCACTTCCGCCTTATTTGGGACGCCTTCGGTTCAATCGGTCCATGACTTGTATCCCTTCGCTCTAGAGGATGGGGGCCGGTTGTCGCATGTGACGGCGTAGTTGCTCGATCGCTTGGCAATTTTGGTGGCCATTCTTCGCTGCTTCCTTGGCGTAGGTGGAGTGAACTTTCGATATTTATGTCCGCATGCAACATTTTGTTCGTCGATCTACCTATGTTCATCACTTTCGACGGTTTTGGGGGGATGTGCGGAGAGAATTCGTGCAACGTCTTTCTACTAATCTTCATGGTACTTTGGGTTCTTATCTTCGCGACGCTTTGCAAGAGGGCAGTACTGATGCTGTGGCATGCCTTCCTGTTCCTCGGGCTTTGGCCTATGGGATTTTCTTCCTCCTGTTTCCTGTTGTGCTTGGCGGTTCCACTTCTTTTTCTTGTAAGAAAAAAGCTTTTGACTTCGTACCGGATGAATCATATGCTCTAAATTGCACCGCGCGCCCATTGAAATTACGCATAAATGATAAATTATTGCAGACAGTTTGATAACGATTTAGTATTTTCGTACAGAACTTCTCGCAGCGCGTCGTGTCCGTAATGTTGTCTGCGTGCATGAAATAGTGTGTGCATCGACGAGTGTCTCGACGACGCCGACGCGCTGGGACGACGGCAGTTGCGCAGCGCGTCAGTAGCTAGGTCCCGGCTGCCCAGCAGCTTCCCATCTGGCGCTGCTTTCGCTGTCGAGCCACCACCAGCGTGGGGCGTGTTTAGTTTTTTCTTCTCGTCATACCGAGTTTGTTCTTGGATATTGTGGAGCCGGCTTGTTTGGGACTGGGTTCTTGCGTTTCAATCCGGGGCGTCATGGCGCTGTGTCGTCACTCGCCGCGCGTCCTACTGGGCCTTGTAGCAGTGCAGTTGGCGGCGTGTGCCAGCGTCGTAATGAGCCTGGCGATAAGCCACCCCCCCAAGTGGACGATTCTAATCCATCACTGGGGAGACGTCAACCGCCGTGACTGTACCGGTTCGCGCCTTATGTTGGATATAGCCGGCGCGCTTTCCGTCGAGCCCGACAGTTGCGAATACTCGGATTGTGGACGAGGTACGACGCTCCTTCGCTCTTCGACCCGCTCTCTCCATGTCACAGTCGGCAATAGCAAGCAAATCACAGCACAGGTACCGGAAGTGTTTGCAAAAACTATTGTTCGCGGTCTGTGTGGGCTGGGCGGCGCCGGGGTGCATCGTCAGAAGTTCAGAGCTCCGGTATTTGCTTTGCGTCATTCGAAGTGGTATCTCGGTCATTTTTCGGACCACGCGATATTCCGAAGATCCCACGAAATATATCCGACTAACGTCCCTTTCGTGGTCACGGGGGCAGAGTGCGCTTCACTGGAGGTCGAGCTGGGCGAGAGGGCGTGTGGGGCAGATGGGGGAGGGGGGCTAAGGAAGCTATGCTGCCCTGGCCACGCGTTTCCGGATGTCCTCGTCTCCGTCGAGAGGGGGGCCAGTCGATGTCGGGAGGACATCGCCTTCGATGAGGACGCGCGAGATATGGTGAGCCCAACACGCGACCCATCGTCCTCAATCACAAGATTGCTCACACGACTGCTGATTTTCATTAAGCTCTTCCTAACAGCGCCCACGTACCTGTACGCAGTGGGCGACCCGGCGCATCTCAACAGTTCACGCAGGCGGAGTCATTCAGGTGAGCTATATATTATGCATTTTTCCGGTATGGCTTGAATCCGTACGCCCTCTGCTGCCCTGCCGCTAGCGCCCCGCCCCCCCCCCCCCTCTCCGGCCTGTCATCAGCCAGCGTGGACATGCTTTCCGGTGTACATCTTGCTGTATCACGCCCACGACGTTTTGAAGGGCATTCTTACGGGTTCTCGGGTAAATAGATTGGCAGGTGAACCAACAATTAATGGGTTGCCGGACTGGTCGGGTCGGGCGGCTGAATACTTATTAATAAGTCCATAAATAAGTCCATGTCATATTTAACAATATTCATGTATCATTGATTTGTGTTATTTTTTTAGGAGCTGAGAACGGAACGAGGACCGGCCGCTTCTCCGGTAGGCGAACTGCACAACTTTGTGAGCGCTGCGCTGCGGCACTACCCCCCGGGCCCAAACCGTCGGTACTTGCTGCTTTTGTCGGGCGTCGGTGGGGAGTGGGTGGGTCTGGGCGGCGCGTGCAATGTGTCATCGGAGGGTCGGGAGGGGCCACGGAGCTGCGAGGCGACGGCCTCCCCCCTCGCTACGCTCTCCGTCACGCTGTCATCCGCACTGGAGGTAAATGACCCCAGCTTTTGCATTTGAGGGAAGGGCTGGGCGGCTGGGCAATGACACTGTGTTCGTGCGAGGGGTTTACTCTTGTCTGCGTGTTGTCGGCTGCTTGGCCTTACCGCCGTAGCCCTATAAAACCCTAGTAATGCTTTCCGGGATCGCATAAGGCCAGATCGTCTAAAAAAAACCATAGAAAGAAAATAGAATGGTTATTGATTACAGGATGAATCGGTGCAGCGGTTTGAGCGATAATTGAATCTTTTGGTGTCGGTAGGGCTCCGGCCTGGAAGCATTCGACATCCTCGCGCTGGATGCCTCCGCAATGGCGACGGTGGAGGTCGCCTCCATGTTGCGCCCTGTGGCGCGCCTCATGCTGGCGCCTCAAACCCTTCGGCCAAAGCGAGCAGAGTCCATCGCCTCCATCATTACGGTCCACCCCCTTTCCATCATCTTCCTTTATTCCATTTTCCCCATTTTCTTTTTTCTTTTCATCTCTATTTTCCGTTCCTTTCTCATTTGTTTTGATACCTTTTTTCTTTGTCTTCTCATTTCCACACTCCCTCCCCTTCATCCTCCAGTGTTTCCGTGTATTTCTTATTTCCAATTTTCTGTGTTTCCCCTTTCCTCTTTCCTCTTTTTCATATTTCCCAATTTCCTTATTGAAATTACTAATTTCCACAACATAGGATTTCCTTTTCTACGTTTCACCCGTTTCCCCATTCCTTTATTTCAAATTCCGCAGGATATGATGTTTCTCTTTTCCATTTTCCTACCAAAGCCGATGCTTTTTCAAATCTCTTCTCTACCACTTTTTACCACATTTTCTTTTCTCCCAATTTCCTACCACATTTCCTATCACCACCCAAGCTCACCTTGTTTCATTAACACTCCATACTTTCTTCATTCCAGGCAGCCATGACACACCCGCACTCACCGCCCGAAGAGTTTGGCTCCCTCCTGGCCGACCGTACACCCGCAACGCCCGCCCAAGCGCTCTCACCCTGGAGCCTGCTCGACCTGAGGGATGGGATGGAGCGGATGAGCGACGCGTTGAGCGCATTTTGCGAAGCCACGCTTCGCATTTTGCAATCAGGCGGACAAAAGCCTCGGCGCGTCGCCACTGAGATGCTTCGCATATTGGGCGCCATGCAGGGCGTGCCCGCTGCGTCTCAGGTCCGTCGAAAAAAAAAACACGCCACTCACGAAGCGCGCTCGTCTACTTTTACTACCTTTGCAGCTAGAATAAACCCCGAATATACCCAATTTACCCTAAGTAAAGCTGACTTGTGATGATCCTGTTTATAATTTTCTGATCTTGTCATACAATTTTACTTCTGAATGTCTTATTTCGGCCAGATTAGACAGTCGGGAACGGCACGCCACTCGCGAAACGCTGCACCTTTCACTGTCACCGCATCTACAATCAACCCTAAATGCACACAGTTTACCCTTAATCGATCTAATACGTAAGGATCCCATCGAGGATTTGTAAAAATCTCTTACTAAGTCACTTCAGAATATCTTTCTCTGGGAATCTGAGGAAAGTCGGGAAAGGCACGCCACTCGCGAGACGCTGCTTATGATGCTGTAAATGATGAATATTCGCAACTGATTCTCATTTGCGATGATCCCTTTCAATATTTGTGACCATTTTCTCTGTGCAAGTTCAAAAATTCGGGAAAAGCACGCCACTCGCGAAGCGTTACTCCGTTTAGTACCGCAGCTACAATAAACCCTGAATGTGCGGAGGGTACCCTAAATGGAGCAAATTATTTCTGTTGATCACATTCACAGCTTGCAAAATGCTTTGACGAACTTCTTATTTGGGTGATTTTGGGGTTTGGGTTATTTAACGAGTAATGTGGAATCTCCAAAAAAGTAGCCCTAGCAAACCCTAATTTGACCGACTGCAATCGTTCTTGCAATATCGCGCTTCACAGATGCGCGATGTGGGCGCGTTTATGGGCCACGTGATGGAAGGTCGCGTGGCGGGGGTGGAAGCCGCCGCTCGCGATGTCGCCTCCGCGTTGCCCCACTTCGTACTTCGCTTCCCTGGCGCCGCCTCCTTCCCGTCCTCGACGGGGCTGTCGCTGTACTTCCCGCTACCTCAAGGAGCGACCACGTCAGCGTATGCGGCCGTCGCCGACCTCGTGCCAGTGCTCCGGCTATGGAAGCGTACCGTGGATCAGCTTTGGGCGGCATCCGCTACGGTAAGTTCCATCAAACTGTCCTTGCTTGAACAAATATTTGCATTTGCATCCTTTTCTCAGATGTTGTAGGGTTATTTTAGGGTATGTTGTTATAAGATTAGAGCTTAAACCCTAATGACATCCAAGATGAAATGCTCAACGCTAAAACCCTATCAAATCTACAATCCTTGTGGGAGTCACCGAGATTTGACAGGTTAGGCGGCTATTCGTCTGACCCGAGATTTTTATGTTGTTGTTGTTGGGAATCCAGTTCTTATTGCATCTCAGTGCGCATAATTTTTTCCCTTTTTGCAATAAGCTGTCAAATGTTCGCAACTACCATTGTTATATATCAGAGCCTGCATGATAATTAGTGCATTGTTTTCTCAACATGTTTGGGAGGGTGCCCCCGTTGACAGACGACGAGCTTGAGTTACTCAAACATGCAAATTAACGCGGTCTTTGATAGTAATTTGCAATTTATTTATTTAATACGTACAGGTCGCGCGAGAGGCAGATGTTTCGCAGCATCATCTTCAGTTCATTTTATCTATTTAGTAAACAAGTGAAAGCCTGGATGTTTCGCAGCATCTTTTTAATTTCATTACATCGTAACTACCTGTAGTGATAGAGAAGCAGCAATCCATCCTTTGTCATCCCCGTAATCACATTTCAATTTCATTGTGGTGAATTTCTTAGCAACCCGTTTTTATGATAACCCCTTCAACGCTCGCAGAATGAGAGCGCGGGCTTCCACCTACTGCAGCCACGGGTCATTTCTGACGACTCACCTGACGGCGGGCGCAAATTGGCCGTGAATGCTTCCGTCACTGCTTCGGACGCTGTTTCGGCAAGCGTAATGTTTGGTTACAAAATTCCGGGATCGACGACGGGTGGATCAATAAACAACCAGCTGTGGACAAGCGCCATCCAAGTAATATGAACCCGAGACTTGACATTACCCAACCCCAGATACTCCTTTTCTTATTGTGTCCCCCCATCCCCAGCTCATCCACCGGTCAGTAGAAAACGAGAGACTGACTTAAAGCGATGATCTTATTTATTACAATGCCGCAGGGCTTTGTAAGGGACGACTCTGTGGGAATGGAGTGGAGCGGCGACCTGTGGCTGCTGACGCAACAACTAGAAAAGGGCGATGTATTGTGAGAGCGGCTCCTCCCCTCCCCTTCCTCCGCAGTTCAGCGGCCCTTGTGAACTTGAGGAGCTGCTTCTAAATAGATTAAAAAGTAATATGTCAATTCTGGTTCGCTCGAAGCTAACCCAATTTAAAGCGTACGGCATATCAGATACACCAAATTGGTAACTCGTACTTTTGTTTTTTTTACCATTTACTTTTGCTCATCACATGACCAGCAGATCTTCCCTAATTACCGTCCATACGCCCCGTGTATTCCCAAATAATGTAATACGAAAAGCGATATAGTTACTCCTTTAGCATTGCTTGACAGTACTGCATCTCGCTTTGTAAACAATTATGTGCCATATCTGTTTCTTTGATATGAAAAATCAAATGACTCCCTCGTCACTATTCATACTAGTGCCCGTAAGTGAGTAAGCAATCACTGAATAATGATATCTGAATGAAGCGTGATGCACGAACGCGGAGCCTATGGACACCCCCCCATCTGCCCTGTTCCTCTGTTGATGCCCTGGTTTAGTTAAAATCCTCGGAACACCTCACAAAATTACATTGATGAAATGAGCCTCCTGTAGGTGCGACCCATCCAAGATTTACTTTAACTAGTTATGATAACATAGCATTTGAATATGAATTGTTTTATACAAATTCCATGATCAACATTCCCGCTATTCACACTTCATGCAGCCCTTAACACACTCATTGATCTATGTCAGAAATAACGTTATCATATCCAAATGTGAATATTTATCATACGCTATTGACTGCAGGCCTAAAAGAGTAATGTTTGTTTTCCTCACAACTTTCCACATCCTCTGCGTACTCGCACACTTTTCAGTGTCGGTCTCCCCAACCCCTGTTTAAATATTTTTGCCCCGTACTTACCATCGAATTTATCTAACGGCAATCTGCTGTATTTACGCGCCCGCTTGGCTCGTAGGTCAGCGGCGCTTTTCACCAGCGTGTGGCCTGCCTACCTTGACACTGTGGGCGGCAGTGGCGGCCAAACGACTCACATGCATGCGCAGGTAAAATATGCGCCGAGCTGCGGCGCAGAAGAGACTGAATATGAGGTGCGACTTAGTACACACATCTATTTTTCGAATCGAACCCGCCTTTACAGGCTCGTCACCGTGGCATCTATTTCACATTTTTTGTCGCACCTATTTGTTGAATGCAATAGGGATTGACGAGAAATCGGGTTTGTGAAAATATATGAAATGTGCCAACAAAATAATGCAAATTGTGCTTATTGATCCTTTGACGCAGGATGCGATCCTGGTGCCAGGTATCGCGAGTAACGCGAGCGGTACGGTGTCTGATGCACCTCTCCTTTTTGTGATCGAGGGCGGTTCGCTAAGGCACGTGCCGCACGAGGCTGGCGGCGCGGTCATCCCCTTTCTCAAGGTACATTTCCATTCGTAATGTACTATTGGTATTGTTTTTTTGCCAATTTTGAATATTTTCTTGTCTTGGTCAGATATTTTTTTCTCGTTGTTGAAATTCATTCCCGAAATTGACATATGTCATGCCGCGTTACGTCTTATTTCGTGGGTATGTATGTGATTGACACTGTTGTGTGAACTTCCCAATCAGTCATATAGATATTGTTAATAGCGATTCTATAAAATTTTTATTGATTTTGTTGTTTTTTTCGGTTGTATAAAATGTGTCTCGATACCTTCTCGCTTCTTCTATGCCAGCACTTATTTGTTTCATTTATTTGCATGTAAGATTTTCATGCTCTACTCCAATAAACTAATTCGCTGTTAAAAACCGTGCCAGCGATGCGTCTCATCCATTCCATTGAGCTGTCAAGGTGTGTCAATACCGCAGCATCATTCGATTATATGACGTGGCTTGCTGCACATGTCTGCCAGGCGGGCGACGCTGCCAGCCTGCGCGACCACTTCTCCCTCGGACGGTGTTTCAAATGGGCCTACGACGAAGGGTGGCAGCTGCTGCGTGTTCGCGAGGAGGAGGCTGCCCGTCAGATTACCTTTGCACTCGCCGCCCCCAACGTGCCGACGAGTCTCAAGTTCCGATTGGAGGCTTTATCCGCGTCGTTTGAGAAATCGCACGTACGTCGCTTTGCAACAGCTATTTTATATCATCAAGCTTCAACATCAGTCGCTCATATTGTTTGTTTGGCGAGACGGCATTGGCTTTTGTGCGATGCAAAGAATGCAACTGCTGCGCAGTGAATTTAACGCGAAGAATAAATGCTAAATCATTAAAAGCAGTTCAAGTGGGAAAACATTAATCTCAGATTATACTATGCTCAATGTTGATTTATACCAATTTCCTGTCGGCAAGGCCGCCATCCAGCGGCTATTGTGTATCGACAAACAAGTTTCGAATTATGCATTAATCGTGATAATATTTGGTAACAACTTTGTTGTTTGTTATAGCGCTTTGATTCCATTCTTATTGATTGGTTGTCAGCGATACATTTTGTAGCTTACATTTCTGTACAGGGCCATTCATATCGAACTCAAACTTTACTGTCGTGTGAATCACGATACCAAGGGAAACCATTTCACAGACCGTATGACGTATCCTTTCGGGATTTGTATGGTCGCACTGTTGTCATCCGTCAGGTCGAGGCAGAGGTGGGGGGTGGGGCCGTAGTAAGCGACGAGGCGGAGCGACGAGAGGAAACCTGCACCGACCGGGTGCTTCACTCGTGCCGCAGCCTCCAAACCGACGAAGCTTCCGAGCTGCAGCCGCTATTGTTTGCCGACTTCGACACAGCGGACTGCGGCGTCGGCCCGGACAGCTGCTTGGCGGAAGTGTGCCGGGCGCAGCGGGCTGAGGATGCCTCTGCTTGGGCGACCTGCCAGCTTCCGATGGTAAGCGCATAACTGACAACAAGTTTCCCAAATGTGGACGGCCAGCAGGTTCCCCAACCATGTGTCACCATCAGAATCTATCCACCTAGCACATACGAACAGTCAGGTATAGGTATTAAGCGCATGTCGATAATCTGTTCAGTAGGTAAGAGAGTATTGGGATGATACCACTCACGAACCAAATATCCCACAGACCCCAAATAAACCAAACGAGTTTTTTATATCTGATGTACTCGCTATATTCACATACCCGTCTAATAGCAAAATAAACCAGCAGAGCTGATTGCAAACCAATCACGGGATAGACAGGCTAAAGCCAATGACGCAGCGAGGTGTGTGATGACTGACCAATCAGTATGCGATGGGAAAGTCATGAAAACATATTAAATACCAGCCATGCTCCCTTTCGTTTATGTACATAGTTTAACCTGCCGCTTTATGATTGGCAATGATACACTGCTCATTCATGCATATGCCATTGAACTATAATACCCAGTAAAGACGATTTGAAGAATGTCGGATATTTTTCATTCAGAGTCTGCGCGTACAACTTTTAATTCGGCCATTTGCATAGAACTGAATCTCAAACCCAATGTCCGCTTGACTAGTCACAAAAGTTCCTAGGGGCAGCATTATTGTCTCTTCCGATAGACAGCTGTCACGGTTGCGGTACGGAAGACGCTGATGTGAACTCGAATTGAATGTGTTCCTCTTCTCTTCACTCTCAAACAGGTCGAGGGTCAGAGGAGCGGCTTAGCGAGTGTGGCCCTCGAAATGCAGGCAGCAGCTGTTGCCCGTTGTCCGCAGCTAAAGGGCGTGGCACCATCGGAGGTGTGCGACGTCGTCGCGGGTCGGCATTGTTCGCGACAGCTCGTAAACGCTTGCGCAAGCTTTAGCGATAATGGCGGAATGAAGTGGGATGAACGCGATTGCGATAGCGCCGATTGTCTACAGACGGTGAGTCGTCGACCCCCCCCCCCTTGCTTTCAAGGGCTATATATAAACAGAAATCAAATCAATTGAACTGTAAATATCATTAGTGAGGCTGTGTCTAATTCATAAAGGTATGTATTATGTAAATGAATACATAATGTACCGTAGCGAGAGCGGATCACTCTGCTTGTTATGCCGCCGTACCACGATTTCCAATGTGGAATAAACTGTTCGCATAAATTTGTTCTGCGATTTCTTCACTGGCCATGCAGATGCCCGCCTAAAAAATTATCACAGACAACAGTTTGTGTATATTCAGCAATACACACTCGAGGAAGGAATAGTGAAGCAAAACTAAAATCAGAATTTGTTTGGATGCAAGTGGCACATTCCGTGCCAGATTCTGAATCCGTGTTTATTCCAAAATCTTCTGAGTGATGAGATTGCATGAAGCATGTAATTAATAAAAGTAACGCTAAGTAAGTTGTGTTGCGGGTGCTTGTCGATGTCTTTGGCGTGCTTTTCGATGGGTTTTTTACTTTTGTTTTTCGTTCGTATTTTTTGTGCAAGTACTTAAACTATACGTTGCTTTACCGATTCATCTTTGTACCGCGGTGGCAGGTGTGTTCCATGCGGTACGATGCAGTGCTGAAGGAGGGCCACTGCGACAGCCGCGACCTGGTGGCTGTCGGCATTGCGGAGTTTTTGGAGACTGCCGTCGACAGGTGCTCCTTGCGGGGTGTGAGGGGTCAGCTGTCCCCTGTGAACTTTTGCCCGAAGGTGGTCCGGGAGGAGGCACCCACATGCGAAGGCACAAAGCACATGAGCGCCGCAACAGGTATGGCAGCGCTCAGGAAAACATTTTAAGTACTGTGCCACTTAACCCTGAACAAGTAACAGCAAATGCTTAAACATTTACTGTAATTTTGATTATCAAGCGATTACTAATAGAAGGGCAACTTGCGTTATTGTCACAATGTGCCTCGAATCTAATCTTATCATTATTATTTCGTGACATGTCGTCCGTTCAGCTGATACATGACGAGTGCGTCTGTGTAGTTGGGCTACTGAAATCGAAATCTAGAATGCCAGAAAAAAACCATGTCTAGAAGCAAAAACATCACTGCCTGTGGGTGATAGGAATTAATTTGAATGACATTAGTAAGAGATTGTTTCGGAAACATAATAAAGGAAAAGTCATCCTTCATAGGTAGGGGGCAGAACGAGGTTTTAAGATCATGCCTGTGCTGATTAATGCATGTGATAAATGATATCAGCAGTGGAATTATACATTGTATGCAGCAGTCGCGCGATTTTGCTCGAAGCTCGACCTTGCATCTCTGCCCGCTGAGCCCTTAAGCTGGCAACAGCAGTAGATATGATACTGCGGGGAAACTGTGTTTTTGAAAAGTAGTGTTAAAAAGGGCAAATGCGATGCGCTACAGTTTCTATTCTATCTACTGGCCTATCGCTGACGGAGCCTCCTTCGGTCGAGCTCTGTGAATTAATGCCTGCATATTATTGTTGCTAGACGAAACCATCGCACACCAAGACATAACCATTCGCATGTACGGGATACGAGTACGGGGTACAAGGTTCACATGCTGGGAAATTTTCATAACTCCCATCCCCTCATATTCCAAGATGAGGGAGTCATTTTTATTGTGCAACATCACTTTTTTGTAATCTTTAAAACAGTATCGCTAATTCAAACACAATTACCGTTTCTCTATTGCTTGCAGGCCGGCTCTCCTCCAACCCCAGCACAGCCACCTACGGCAGTCACAGCAACTGCACCTGGGTGATCGACCCGCCCGACAGTCTGCCGCTCCTCAACCTGGAGTTTACCAGATTCGGCACGGAGGACACCTACGACGTGCTGACCGTGACGGAGGAGGTGGGAAACTCGACATTCACACTCTCCTTTACCGGTGAGCTGGGTCATTTCAGCGTCGCCACCCACACTGGCAAGCTGATTGTCCACTTCAGCTCCGATGGCACTTCACAGGTGAGAGTCCACGTCCTGACCCACCGCTGAGGACCATTTTAGGTTACTAACCCTGTACTAACGCGCCATGTTTATATTTCAATTATAAATTTTGATACCACCTATTGAAAACTGTACATAAGAGGTTTGTATGCTTTTTTTTCTTACATGTCTGTTGTGTTTCATTGAGTAGGGAGATTTCGTTCTATATTTTTTTGGCATGCACACATATCTGAATTCAGTGATGCAATAATTATAGCTATCTACACAACTAGAAAGCTGCAGCTATCTTGTTATTTGTATTTTGCAGCTCCGATTTGTATTCCTGCTATTCGCGCATGCACGGATCCCCAGACAAATGTATTTATATAATTTCTCAATTAAAAAACATGCGGTGTTTTCATAGTTTTCTGAAGTATTAATTTGTAAAATTTTATAAGTTATGTGAGGAAGTGTTGGGTGTTTGTTAACGTGTACGAGTGGTGTCTAATGATGGCAGGCGGGGGGCTTTGCGGCCACCTACACTGCATCAAGAAGGGACGATGCCTGGGACGGTGCGTCGGATACTGGGGCAGAGGTGCAGTGCTTTGGGGAAGACGTCAAAGTGGAGGCGGTGGTGCGGACCGGCGAGGACGCTCGCGAGATGAGTTGGGCGGTTTTCACCACGCATAAGCAGGACGGCCTCTCCACAGCGGTGCGATAAAATATGAGAAAAAAAATCGTCAGCCACATAACTGTGGTTTGTTTATTTCATCTGTTATTATGTATTTTTGTGTGATTGACTACTTAAATCAACTCCGTATTTTTTTGTAATTTAACGCAAATATAAATGACTTATGTGGAGTGAAACTTATAATTAAAAAACATAAGTCTGTGAAAATTCGATAAATCATATCTACTTTTGTAATTTATGGAATACATATATGCTTGCAAAACGCCGCCTGTAGAGGGTGCCGGTGCGGGTTCCCTGCCAGTCCCATATCCCGGGGGCGCAAAAAAAAAAAAAAAAAAAAAAAACATATATGAGAATTGTTTTTGCATGCAAAGGGTTTGCCAATGGTTCGAAGATGATTTGTGCTTACAATCTTTTGGCCCGCGCGTATGTGATAAATCGGCAATCATGCAAAAATCAAATTCAAACGTCTACCTACAAAATATGCAACACATATAGGTGTTTAACACATATATTACAATTTTGCTCTGTCCGTATTCTTGAATTGTTTGTTTTACTTGCAAATGCCAACGATTGCGCAGAATTGTATTGTTTACAAACCAATTTGAACAGGTAATAATAAAACGAACGGATGCATTTATCGGTGACTGTTGTTTTTTGTCTACGCAGTCGCCTGAGCGGCTGATCATGGCCGGCGGCGGTCGCCTCGGGTCTCCTGGGGACTGGACGCCCTCAGGCCCGCTCACCGGCGGCCCCTACCTCGAGCACGCTAACTACAGACAGCAGCGGTGCTTGTCCCCCGGGCCTTACATGCTCTGGCTGTGGGACTCCTTCGATGACGGGTGGGCGACGGGGGGGAAGGTGAGTGTCATATAATCAAAGTCTAACATGCGAATATTTCCGAATATGTATTTTTGTCGCCACACATATCATAAATTACATGCGCTCTAAAAATTTGATGTTCTCATATATAATTGGTTTTGCTCACGAAATCCGAAAGCATGCACAAAAATTGTCGCTCAATGACTTCAAATCTTAATCGGCGATGAAGAGTTTCGGAAACAGCTTCAATTACAAAATTAGATCTGATATTGTCAGTAAAAGGGAAACAAGAACTGCACATGTTTTGATCACGGAATGCAAAATAAATATGTCGCCAAGGACTCGGCACACCGATGACTTTATGTAATCAAATACACCGGCTTAACACAAATGATGTGATATATTAATTTTTTCCTGTTTGGCAATGATGACACACCGATTATTATCTGTCGCTATCCGAATTCGGTCCACAACTGTCAGCGTCTATGATAAATGTCAAATGTGGCATCTCGTGCGACACTGATGGGCGATGCACAATATTAATCCCATCCGTCTATGCTGCGGTGGTGTGCTTCTCAGAACTCTTGTCCGTGGGTGGGAGCTTTGTGCAGTTTTCATGTTTGTTGGTGCATTGTGTTTTTTCTTGTAAGCACATACCGGTATCCTACAACATATATTCAACCCATGTCTGCAGATAATTACATAAATAATTCTAAATTCAAACTGCCCAACCCAAACGAGCAAATCTGCCGACGACTCCACTTCACTATATACATTTGCAATCATAGCGGCAGCGGCCCAGGGATTGACATTATACTTAATTAAGAACTAGTTACAATTAATTGGACAGAGACAACAATTAGAGAAAAATACTTACAATGGGAAGGAGTGGAAACCGCCAAGCAAAGGAGACAAGGCGGGGGGGGGGGGGGGGGGGGGGGGGGTGGGGGGAAACAATGAGTATATTGTCGAAAGTGGTGCAATAGAACCGCTGAAGTTGTGTTTATTGCATCTCATGCTTCTTTTGATTTATGTTTTGTTATATTGTGTAATTCATTGTCGTAGCGACTATAGCGCCAATATCGCATATCGTTCAACATTTCGTCGCCGCATTATTTGTTTTCATTTCCAATGCAGGTTGAATTGCTTTCGCACGACAAGGACAAGTCGCATCTTCTTGTCGAGGGAAAACTGGAGGTCGGCCGGTGGCGACGCATACCTTTCGTCGTTGGAGATGCGTCCAGTAGTACGGCGGACGAAACAGGCACTCCGCCGCCTCTTGACGAGATACAGGGAAGTCGCGAGGGGCATGACGACGACGAGCACTCGCGCACTGGGCTGTGGGGCGTCCGTGGGTCCATCGAAATGGTTAAGTTATTGGAGCTTGCTGTTGGGGAGGTAACGGTGATGCAGGATGGAGAGGCGGCTGAGCTGCACGCCGCATTGAGGCGCACGATAGCGCAGAGCTTACGGAGCAAAGTGGAATACATTAGTTTAACGAGCGTGAAGCTCAAGAGCGGCGGCACAGAGAACAACGACACAACCGGGCTGGTGGGATTATTTCGGTCGCCAGCACCGTCCGCGTCGTGGTCGCCGGGTGACCAACTGCCAACGAAACTGGACAGGGATGGCAGCGGTGAGGAGCAGGAGGAGGGATCTGCTCGGCTCGTGGTGAAGTTTTTGGCCGCGCCGTATGATTCCGAGGCGGACGCGGCAGAGGCCGCGGGCGCGCTTATCAGTAGTATTGCGAGCGGGGCGATGGCGAGCACGGCGTCCGTGGAGGGTCTGCCGCTTCGGGTGGTGTGGTGGAGCTGGCCCGAGGTCTTCGACCTGGGCGCGCCGTTTCCGTCGAACCTACCCGAGATGTCTAGTGGTGATGGTGCTACTACTGTAGTGTCAGAAGGAGGCGAACACAGCGTCGCTGTGGCCGCAGGGGTCGGTTTGGCTGTGGTCGCGGCTGTACTGATGGCGATAGGGTGGGGGTACTTACTGTGGAGGAAGCGACGAGCTGGAAATAGGTGGAGCGCCAGTAATCGGTTCTACGATCCCGACATTCCTTTGGTGACCAACCCCACCGCACTTCCGAGCTATGCCGCTCGACGGAAAAGTCGTAGCGGTCTCATCGGGTCCGCAGACGAGGTCGTCACCAGTCATATCAAGCCGTTGCGGATGCCGCCCGTGTTTCCGGAGTGGTCGCCGGACTGTACTCGCGGATCGGAAGACTTCAACGAGTTACTGCACGGTAAGAACGAACAAACACCCGTCATCACTGCTCTCCGGCACCAGTTTTCGCCCGCCAAGGTGAAGAAAGTCGACAAAGACGGCGGGACGACAGCAACGGATGCAGAAGTCCACGTTACCGTGTCAACCAGGGGCGCAGGACTAATGTCTATGGCCAATATCGGCTCGGCCCAACAAGACAGCGAGCATTGGGTTTCTTCGTCGCACGACGTCCAGCACGGACATGTCAGAGATGAATCGAGGGAGGGTTTTACTAATTCAGCTGAGGCGAAGCCAACCACGCAGCTCCATCCAGATGGGCTGCCGTCGCCATCACCGTTATTACCTCCATGTGCCATCTCTCTGCAAGATATTCGTTTCTCAAAACCAAACGTCACCGAAAAAATTCACAGCAGCGGATCCATGGGTGACGCCTGCTATGCTGTTCGCATTGATCACAATTCGACCGAAGGCAAACAAGTCAATGAGCTGAGTTCGTCAATACAGCCAGCAGGTCTGGAAAGAGCGGCATCCGCCGAGGTCGAGCGATGCGTTTCGAAGGACGACGAAATCGACGACCCCGCCGAGGAATGTCGCAGCTACACCACAGATATCACTGACGAGCGGGTCGGCAGCCCAGGGCATGCATCTAGCCCTGGCAAAGAACATCTCCTACCGGGCACGCAGGAGACGGTGGCAGCTCAGCAAGAGGACGACGAGAGCTCGAGCAGTGCGCAGCAGGCTGATGACGGCGAAGTTGTGCGTATATCGCGTGACGCCGTCGTAGTGCGGCCGAAGGTATCGGTGCGCAGCCTTGCGGCCGCCTTTGAGGCGCACGTGGCAGGTCAGTGGTGAGCAATATACAGGGGAGGACGGCGGCGATGAGTCGATGTGGCGAAGTAAAAAAACGGATCACTGTAAATATGAAGCAAATGAGAGCGAGTCAAGACTTTAGTTTATGTTGACGAAGTGTAATAATGACGACCTCATCTTTTTACAGGCAATGGCTGCGGTCGATGTTTTGTGTAACTTTGATGTCCAGAAACCACTCCGGTCTCCTAAGCACACACACCCTTAACGGAAATGGGGAGAATAGGGGAGCTGCAAGCAACGGGTTTTGGAAGGCGATGGAAGCAGCGTCGAAGGCTGCGGCCGGAAAGCCGCCGGCAGCGGAGATGGCGGGACAATTACGAGTTTATCGGAAGAGCCAAAGTTGACCACATTTGCCGCCTCAGTTGCGCTGCGACCTGCAAAACAGAAACAGCCCGTTGCCATCAGCACATCAATTCATCACAGACCCTCCCGCGCCACCCTTCTTGCCGCTTCGGTGTTCAAAAAAACAATACGAAAACTTGGGAATTTGGACGGGCAATGTGACGGCCTGAACAGAGACAAAACGTTCATAATGAAGGACCTGCTTACATAGCATATTGTTTAAAAAGTCCTTCTTCTAAATTCTGAATTTGCACATGCATATAACAGACATTGTCCCTCATTAAGAGACTTAACTCAACGACATTCATCGTCTGACATTCCTAGGCGTCAATGACATATTCATATTAACGCACAGAATAGTAGAAACACACATCATAATAGTCAGTTTGTTCTATTCGGTGTTCAGCTCTTCCGTCTTCAGAACCCTCCTTCAGAACACTACGTCTGAAAAGGATGATTGCATAATAGTGAATGGGTGACAAGGAGTCAAGAGTTATCGAAATGGACTGGAAACCCCACCCAATAGAGCGAACACTTAAAAGCCTGAGCTCTAACCCGACATCCTGTAAATATGAAATTTCAGCATTGAAAAATAACGTAGAGATTATCAAACTTTGTATGTATCAAATCAGCTGATCATCCAATCAAATCTATTTATTCACTTCTTCCGCTATAGTGAATTTCGCCGCATGACATGCAAAACGATAATAACAGTAAATATTTATTAGCAGTAAGGTAGATATTATGAAACTTTATGCATCAAATCCGCTGATAATCCAATCAAATATATATACTCATTTCTTCCGCTTATAGTGAATTTCGCCACATGAAACGATTAACAGTAAATAGATATTAACAGTGAGGTAGAGATTGTGAAACTTTATGCATCAAATCCGCTGATCATCCTATCAAATCTATATATTCATTTCTTCCGTTACAGTGAATTTCGCCAGAAGACATGCAATAAGATTAAAAGTAAATGCGATAATCCACACTTAGTATAGAAAACCTGGATTAATGTACACGATATAACAACATAACAGAGAAGGCGGAAGGGCGGGTTCAGCACCCACCGGTTCAGAATCTCCAGGATGTAGAGGAACATGTTGATCATGTCGAGGTAGAGCTCCACCGAGGCCCAAATGTACTCGTCCACGCTGTGCTTGGTGATGAGCATGTTGGTGTCGTAGACGAGGTAGCCGGAAAACAGGAGAGTTCCCATAAAAGCGTAGATGGCGCGCATCGTGTCGGATACAGGCAGCAGGATCTGCATGAAGCCGAAGAGGAGGAAGGCCCAGAGGGTGGTGAAGAGGTAGGTGCCCCAGTGGGTGAAGTCGTGCCCGCGACGGACCGCCCAAAAGGTGTACCCCGTCAGCCCCACAACCACACCGCTAGTAAGGATCAGGCCCTGCAGGACGATAGTGGGCGCGTACAGGCTGCACGCGGTGCCGACTGTGATGGATATCAGGGTGGTCCAGAGCGCGAGAATGGCGAGGTTTAGCGGGTGACGATCTTTGTAAGCAAATAATGCAAAGAGCGCAGCGAAGGAGCCGACCATCACCATGATGTGCACTGCGGGGGTCGCCTTAACAAAGGCTGCCAGCGATGGGTTAGCCATCATACTAGCACATACCAAGGTCGTGAGGATCAGCTGAGCGGCAACGATGCCGTAGACCTGCGGATTAGACGGCGCGGGGGGCAAAACAGGTCGTTAAGAATAATAAAACAGTCACTACTCGCACTGTAAATAATAACGATAACTAAATATATTTTAATAGAAATAAGAAAGAAACACGGACAGTTACCCGTACATGTTCAACAGGCGCGAAAAGTTCGCGAGGGTGTAGCAAGAAGCCAGAAAGAACGCTGTCAGTAATGCTCACAGAGAAAATGCTGAGGGTAGTGATTTTACGGCAGCAGATATGAAACTCGGGTTTACCTTGCGGATGAAGCCCCAGCGCAGTATGTTTTCGCCACGGGTCATGCCGGGCGCGAGCAGCCCGTCAGCCTCGGGGTCCTGGTACCCAGGGTGGCCCTTGCTTCCGGACGCCATAGCTGGGCTCTTCATACTGCTATTCCCTCCCACACCGAAGTCAACCACGCGTGCTTTCGTTCCTGATGACCCCACTGCCCTCATGTGACCTGAGCAGCGCACCAGTTATTCGCGGGCATATCAGTCGTTAACCCAACATTCAAAGAAAGTCTTAGCAGTACCCGTACAGCACAGCTGCGGTCCGTTTGTTGCTGCTGCCACGCGAGCTACAAAGGGCCATGACCCAGCGCCGTCCAAAACAACGGCAACCAGCAAGGTCCAGTGAAATAATGCGCAGTATTAATCGCTTTATGCATGATAGTTTCCCCCCTCTCTCTTCGGTCGCCCCCCCCCCCCCCCCCCCCCCACCCAGACAGCAGCACCAGCACGGGAAAGTCACTGTTGACAAGAAAAGAAACGTCCACGAAGCGCGCCCCAAAAACAGGCACGACGAAACGGCCCTCCGGAAACGCAAGTGGATTAAATCTTACCTTGTGGATATACTCTACAGCTATACTCTTGATCTATACAAACGCTTCGGGCTGTGCGCTGGCGTACTCGAGCTGCCGGGCGTGCTTGACTGCTCTATTGGTAATCCTTACCTATCTGCTGCTCCTTACTGTCAGCGGTTGTTGTCGCGGCGGTTCTGCTGTCCACGGGGCGCGGCCAAAACAGTACCTGTTAATTTTAGTTTCTAGCACAGGGCCGTCATGATGGACTACAAAACCTACCCAAAGGTCAGGTCCTTGCCCGCTAATGAGTCCCATACCCAAGCAGGGCATACTTTGTGAGATGCCTCACGTACCCATTTAATGTAGTGCTGCATGCAGTAGTTTTTCCAGCCTGTGTGAGGGCCCTGAAAATTGGCTGTGTAGGGCGGTCGAACGTGACAATTTTTTAATTACTAGCCGCGCGCCCCGCGCAAAATATACCTGTACCTGTACCCGGGCAGCGCCCAGACCTCGCCCATTACGCTAGTTAGGGTGGGCCTCGCTAAGGGCACTCACGGAGACTTCACCCATCAGTGGGGGGCACAGGTCTGCCGGGGGCGATAAGGTAGCGGGGGCGGCCATGGCGGGGTGGATGGCGGCGGGGGCGGCCGTACATGGCGCTTGCTGTGTCTCGGCGGGGACGGCGGGCGCAAGAGTCGCTCGCTCGGCCGCGAATCTAGCTACCGCTTGGTTCACGCTGGCCAACGCGAGGACCCTATCTTTGAGGTCGGCCTTGCTTCCCTTAGCCTCCGGAGCTTCGGGGTCGTCGTGTTGTAGCAGTGCCTTCAAGTCTTTTACTTGAAGGGAATCAACCGTGCCGAGGCCACGGGCGGCGATGGTCTCAAGAACGGTGATGGCGTGGGTGACACCCTCGACCACCGCCTTCCGCCTTTTTGCGTTTTTTGCCTCCTCTTTTTGTGCCTTATCGCTTGCCTTGCGTTTTTTCTCTAGGTCTTGGGCGCGTTTCAACGCAATAGACTCCTCGCCAGTAGCGCTGCCTTGGCGTGACCAGATATTCTTTGCGGTTACCCGCCCGCTCTTGCCCTCCCCCTCGTCGGCGTTCGGGTGCACGTTGTCGTCGTCCGCTTCACCCTCGTCGGCGGTCGGGTGGAGGACGGTCTTCATCTTGTTGAAGACGTCGCCTTGCCAAAGGTAAGCCTCCATGATCCCTTCCCTGCTCATGGTGGCAAGCCGGCTGACGTTGGGTAGGCCAGCTGAGGCACGGTCCACCTCCACTTGCAGGTGGTGAGGAAAGGGTATCGGAGGTTGCTTGCCTTGCTGCTCTGAAGTGGTTGGCGTAGACCCCCCGCCCAACAGTAGAAGTTGAACTTCAGTGGCGCGGCTGGTGCTGCCCTCCGTGTAAGGAGGGGTGCCAACACTAGACGTCCTCTCAGTGTTGTTGGAGCGCGCCTTGGACGATGCGGTGGTTCCGTTGGCTTCCGCAGCATCTAGCTCGGCCTTGAAGTGCCAGTACTCCTTCCTATTGAATCTTGGTAAGATACCCTCTTTTTCCCAACCCTTCATGTTCCGCTCCCGGGTGAATGCCTTGTCCCAAGCCACCTTGAACATTTGTGCGAAGTGTTTGTACTTGAGGGGTTGAAGTGGTGAGCGCATGTTGCCGTTCTCATCGATGTTGATCGCCCGAAGCGTCTCGCGCTTGATCTTCCTCCATTCTGCCTGCTTGTGCCATAAAATAGCATGTCAATAAGTTGCATATGTCAAAGCAAACTTAAACTAACTAAGCAATATGGTGAGTTAATAACTTTACCTTCAACACAGAAAAGTTCACAGTGTCCTCGCCTTGCAGGCGAAAACTGAGGTGCGGGACGCGCAGGACGACCTCCAAGCCCAACTCAACGGCAGTCTCAAGCACAGCGAAGCCAATGTGAGTGCCCACCCCATCACATATCACAACGCCTTGCTGGCCAGGGGCGTCATTCCTTGAGGGTGGTGACCCCACAGCTTGATGCAACACTGTCCTCACGTAGTCAGCAGCACCCTCCTCGTTGAGACTGCCTTTCTCGTTGCTTGCGTAGCGCCACGCCATATACTCGCCATCATTGTTCTTGATGTCTGACAAAAAATGCGGGGCCCACGCAGGATGATAGGTATTGCCAGAGGCAAATACAGTGTAGGGTGGTAGCGCCTCTCCTGTACCGAGGCGGCCACACACAACGGTGGCGCATGAGCTCGACTTGGTAACGAAGCACTCCCCATCATCCTCCACCCCTGCGCGCAACCCACGGTCTTGCTTGCCCTTGCTAGTAGTGGTTGAGTCTAGTGCTACCTTTGTCTCGTCGAAAGAAGCAATTAGGTGCGGCTTGTCAATAAAAACAGGCTCGCTGCCCTCGACGTTCGGGTTGTAGTCATGGTTCACACGAGCAACGCCGGCCTTTACAAACACTTCAGCGCACACATCGAAGTAGGTTTCTAGGTTGCCCCGGGTTAGCCACTCGTGTCGTGTCATCTCAAGGGGGCGCTCAGCTCCAGTGAGGAAGTTATGTCTGCGCAAAAATCCACGGTACCATCCCTCCGATGCTTGGCCTTCATCAAAGTTTTGCTCATAGTCTGTCCCCTTTATCAGGTGTGTCGCCCATGCCATCACATCGTCAGGGAAAACGGGGAGCTTTGTGCTGCGGACGCGGCGCACAACGCTGGCGATACGCTCTTCAATCGCGAGTGGGATTAGAGTACCGCCAGTCTTTTGGGGAGTTGGAACAGGTATGCTGGTCTTGATAGATGTTGAGATCAGTGCTCGGCACCATGAGTGACTAATAGTAATGTTGTAATCTTTAAATAGCGTTGTCTGAGCTTGAGTCGCCGCAGCACGCACAGATTGGTCGCATTCAACTGCATTTTCTACCACCCGCCTGAGCACACTCTTGACTGCCTCCCTGTAATCCTTGTGGTTGTCAGCGCCCTTTGTCCTTTTGTCCTTGTCCTCCGCCACCGTCACGCGGTCTTCCTTCCTCTTCCTGCCACATTTTCCTTTCCGGCCAACACCCCGACGGACAGCAGCGGTAGCAGAGATGGGGTTGAGCGGCGGACGTTGTTCAGCAGCCTCGTAGGTGGTGTGGCATGGGCTGTCGTGGGGTGCCAGAGTGTTTGCGTTCTCCTCGTCGCCTTTTTCTGGCCCGAGTATGTCGATGGCCTTCATCAATTTTGATAGGGCGGAAACGCGCCGCCAAATGCCGTTCTTGAGGGAGTTGTTGTAGTATGCCGGGACACTAACTACAGCCTCCTCGGCAGCACGCAAACCGGCCTCCAAATAGCCTACGCCAGGCTCATTCTTCCAGATATGAGCACCACGATCGTATAGTTGTTGGCGATGGGTCTTGTTGAGCCCGGCAAACGGTAAAGGGTGAGTCGTACGTCGTGGTCGGGCGGGGTCGAACAGGTTGCGATCAGCATCGGAAGGGGCGACGGTGGGGTTGGCACGCCTAGACATGGCACAGACACTGCTGTATCGCAGAGCGAGGGTGCACGTGGAGTTAGTTATTACGTTGTTGGTCGAGTTGCGGTACCCGGACAAGTCGATATCGGGAGGACGAGAAGGTGCTGGTCGCGAAAAAGGGAGAAAAAAAAAAAGCGCGCTCACCGGATCGGCCTGCGTGTGTCTACCCCGAGTGGCGGAGGCGACGCGTGAAGGGGCGACACAGCGCACCCATGCATGGCTCAATATCACTAGGGAGTCGGGTTTTCACTCTTGGTGGGCCAAACGGCCGTTGTAGGTGGTCGGGGTCGCTTGTTGGGTGGTGTCGTCGGGTAGTGGGGTCGATCGTGACAGCCGGCGAATAATTTGAATTACAAAGACATTCGGGTGGTTCGATTTTCACTCACCCCCTCGTACCCACGGGTCGGCATGATGACCACCAAGCCGCCCGCCCACCCTCGGCTATGTTACAACCTTGGTTGCTAAGGTGTTAGACCTATGGTTGGCCCTAACAGCAACCCCATACTGCCCTATCCCTGCCCAACGTGACGGCGGGTGGCTAGTTAGACACGGGTGGATAGAAACTAAAATTAACAGGTACCGTGGTACCTGTCAACTTAACCTAATTCAAGAAGCGCCGATGATAAATTTCTTCCTTTCTTTCTTTTTCTTGCTTGGTGGCCTCCACTGCTTTTTCTTGTAAGAAATTTTTGATTAAATAAATACTGCAAAACCTTTTTACATGACTTAATCCATTTTTTTGTTCCGGCTATTATTATATTATATTATCTTTAGTGTCCCTGCACAAGTCGTAATCATCATTTGTAAATTGGATTTTAAGTGATTCAATGATGTTGCTCTAAAATTTCGGTCTTAGGTTTTTGGCTTATTTCTTCTTCTTGATTGGTGGCTTATGCTGCTTTTTGTAACAAGATTATTTTAAATGTTGTGTTTTTTTTTACAAGAGATATCTCTTGTAAGGGGAACATAAGTAGATCGACGAACGAAATGTTGCATGGATGCGGAATTAATTCTCAAAACGCATTGATCGAGACTCCGCTGCACCCGTGCCTGTTGTAAGTAATACCTTCTAGTTATTAGTTGCAGATAGGTACTGTAAGCTATTATAGATATGATTAGTACATGTCTAGATCGGACATACCGATAACCTGTTTGTACTGGTACAGAGCTGTCGCTAGGCTTCTGCTCCAACACTTCTGTTGTCCCGACACCACGCCTCGCTGTCCCTTTGCGTGATTGTGACTGTAACTACGTATGCGTTAGTTACCTTCCTTACTGATCGTGTGTGCACGGTTTAACAGGTTATGGGCCCCCGCCTCACGTCACTCACGCGCGACAACTTGGTTCGGCGAGCTGCCATCGCCACCTCTCCCGAAGAAGGCAAGTTTTCATAGATACCTAGTACTTTCATCCTGTAGTCGGCGGTATCGCCAGTATAACCAGCGTTTAAAAAACATCCATCCCACCTAAGTCAGCCGCTCGAGGACGCCAGACAGCCACCCACACCGACGCACTCGTCGTGTGTGGACAGGGTGCATACAGGTCCAAGCTGGAGACCGGGGGGGGGGGCGCACTATCGGGTGACTATACATATACAGAGTGCACGACAGCCTTAGATTACTGTTTTAATTAATATATTATCGTAGCGACTCAGCCGCCGCCGCATCGTCCCACCTGCACTGGCCGTGGCCCCGACTTGTGCCCCACACTGGGTGGAGGACACAGAAAAGGTGCTTTGAGACACCCCGGGGCATCAGGCCGAGGGGTCGGCGGGCATCAGGCCGTCTCTCTGCATACCGCTGTTAGGCACACGTCCGGCTAGCGGTTTTTACCGCTGCCTGTTTTTTCGGCTCTTTTCCTTTTCTCGCCCTGTGTCGAAATGGCGCCAAAAACTCGCTCTGTCGACAACCCACCTGATTCGCCTCCTGCTTCCCCTGACCTCGACTCTCCACAGAGCTCTGTCAGTCCCACCCCTGCTACCCTCGCACTCGTCCTGCAACAAATGGCGCTCATAAACGCCCGCCTGGACGCTCAGTCTGCTGCTGCTGCTGCGGCTGTTGCTGCTGGTCCTGTAGCTGCCCCTGCGGACCCCTCTTTCGCTGTGCGTCGTCACGACGCGCAGCTCGACCCCCATCGCGACAACCACTCTCTGAACCTCCTTTCCTCCGACCCCCCAACACACGCATCTCCCTTTCCCGGCACTCGGCTGGACGCGCAGCCGGCCCACGATGCTGCTTTCGCTGCAGCGTCGGTTGGCGACCCCCATGTCGCACTCCGCCGCCACGATGCGCACACCGCCCCACAGCCTCACCTACCCGCGGAACGCCTACCACCACCCCCTCCGTACCCTCTTGCAGGGTATGCCCTCCCGGATCCCGGACCTTTTTTCCCGGAGGCACCGCCGCCCCGCGTCCCCGCCTCCCGTGGCCACCCGCACCCGTACGGCCCCCCGCGTTCAATGGCCGGCCACTCTCCTTTCCCCGGCGGCCCACCTTCTCCCTTCCCCGGTGGACCACCGCCTCCCTTTCCTGGCTGGCATTCGCATCCTCCACAGCGAGGTGGGCACACCACCCGTGGCGGGCGTCGCCCCACCATTGACCCGGTGGTCATCGGCCGCGCCGCCCACGAGGCCACCGGTTTCGACAAGGACGCCCTCAACCGGTCCATGAAGATGTCGGTCCCTACCATGGGGCCCACCACGGACTTCAAGCAGTGGAAGAGGAACTTCCTTAATTTCCTCTCCATCAAGGCCACTTACCTCATCCCACAGCTGGCCATCCGCGACTCGGGCGTCGTGTTAGACGAACCGGCGCAACACTACGCCTACACCCTGCTCCTCCATGCAGCTAGCGCGAACCCACGCGCCGACCAAGCGATGAAGTGCGTCTCCCCAGCACGTCCTGACTGCGCAGCGGCAGCGTGGGACCTTCTGTGTGAACGTCTCGACAGTCGGTCCTTTGCTCGCTCATTGTCGCTGCTGGACAACTTGATGGTCAGACAACGCCCCGGACAGTCACTCAGTGATTATGTCCACTACATGAGACAGACGTTCGACGACTACAACGAGACATGTCAGATGGTCGATGGTTCCGCTGCCATTCACCCCCACAACCTCGGTCTCCTCATGCTGCGCGGTATTTCCAGCAACGGCCCACACGGTCAGGCCAAACAGTGCGTCATCAACGCGTTCGACACAGACTACCTGTTGTCCGCTGATGACGTGATGGCCAGCATCCTCCACCTGGCGCACAATATGGACGAGGACGACGCCCCGGCCGCAACAGCTCCCCACACCTCACCGCCTCCCATCTCCGCGTTTGTCGCTGCTGGCCGCGGATCACACAGCGGTCGAGGCCACCCTCCACGTGTCCCTCGCGGTGGTCGCGTCCTGCCCACCAAGTGTTCCGCTTGCGGCAGCCCGGACCACATCTTGTCCTCTTGCAATGCCCCGGATGACGCCCTCTTGCGGTGGACACTCGCGAAGCGCAAAATGATCATTCAGAAGTACGGCACCCCTGCTGGTGGCTCTCACTCTGCGCACGCCGCTGTGCTGAGCGACGTCCCCGCCGATGACTTTGACAGTTTGCCTACCCTCGAAGAATGCACGGATGATTACGATGACACCGAGGTGAGTGTGCCTTTCAGCTCCGTAGCCTTCTCCTCCTCCCTCACCCCCGGTCGTAACCTCTCACAGTATTGGGTAGTCGATTCCGCCTGCTCGATCAACCTCACCGCGTTTAAAGGCGACTTCGTACGATTCACACCCCCCTCCGCTCCCTCGCGCGTTGGCGGGGTTGGTGTTGACGTCAAGGGCAGTGGCTCCGTCCGAATTTCAGTCCGACTTGACACAGGCGTACTTATTCATCGCACTGTCCATGCGTTGTACACCCCTGACTTGTCCTCTCGCTCTGCTCAACGCATCGGCCGGTTACTTAGTGTCAGCTGGATGCAGACCCACAGCGGTTGTGAATTCATCTTCCCCTCTAACTCTGACACTGGTTTACTTGTGGTGCCCACAGGAATGGGTGTGCTAGAGCCCTCCGGAAACGGCCTCTACCTCCTCCCCCACAAGCCAGAGCCCCCCCCCAGTACCTCCACGATGAGAGTGACTTCTCCCTCCCCTAGTGTTGCCCTTGCTGCCCAGTGCGACCCTACACTGTGGCACCGTCGGTTTGGACACCTGAACATGCAAAGCCTGCGGGCCCAGCACACGCACGGTGTCCCGACTAGCCCTGCATTAGCCAGCTCTGTAACCGATGTCTCTTGCGACTCATGCTTGTTACACAAGGCCACAGCTGCACCGCGCAACACCAGTGCATGCGCGAAACCTTCTCGTCCCCTCCTCAACCTCTCCTCTGACCTGTGGGGACCGGTCAACGTCCCCTCCCCACATGGCCTCCGCTACTGCTTGCTCGTCATTGACCACCACACCCATTACATGTGGGTGCGGTTCCTCAAGTCAAAAGACGATGCGTGCTCGGAGTTGGAAAACATCCTCCTCGACATCAAGCACATGCATGCACGTTACCACTCCCAATCGGGTGCGTTTGCCCCAATCATCAAATTTGACTCGGACTCTGTCTTTGAGGCTGCAACAACCCGCCAGATGTGCGCACAGCTCGGCGTTGGGGTCCAGTTCTCTGCCCCATACGCCCACCACATGCTCGGCAAAGCCGAACGTCCTTGGCGCACTATCCGGGACAATGCGTCAGCGATGCTCCACAGTATGGCCGTTCCCAACTCCATGTGGTCATGCGCTGTCAGCACTGTTGTGTACCTCCGCAACCGCACGTACAGTCGCTCAGTCGGCCCCACCGGTGGCATCCCACTTACCCTCCTCACGTCGTCTGTGCCTGACGCCTCCAAGTTTCGCGTCTTCGGGTGCACCGTCTTCGCCAAGGTGCCTGACAAACTGCGTCGAAAACTCAGTGAAAAGGCGTTTCGTGGCGTCATGGTCGGCTACCCCAATGACGCACCCGGGTACCGCGTTTACAACCCGGAAACCCGCCGAATCACCACTTCCGTCCATGTTGTCTTTCAAGAAGACACCCCGGGCTTCGGCGCACAACTCTCCGTCGACTCCACCATCACCAACCCTTCGGATGACGCACCGGCCACCTCACTCCAATCCCACCCCATCGACATACCATTGCCAGACCCCATGCCCCCTCATGCCGCCCCTCGCCAAACTCGGCTCCGTTCTCATCCCCTACGCTACGGCGAAATGGTTGCCCACGTGGCCGACTTCCCCCCGACCCTCGTGACGGCGTGTTGTGACCCTGAACAGGGCAAAGCCAAAGAGGACATCTTCACACGCCCTCACGTTCCCAACCTTATCACTGGTCCCCCTCACACACCTGCCGGCACATCGCCTACTGCCGTCGCCCTCCTGTCCGCCCGGGAGTGTGTGGAGCCGAAATCGTACCGAGCTGCCTTGGACAGCGCCCAGGCCCCTCAGTGGCAAGCCGCTATGCAGCAGGAGTACTCATCCCTCATGGACAACGGCACTTGGGAACTCGTTGACCTTCCCCCGGGTCGCATGGTAGTTAACAGCATGTGGATCTACAAAGTTAAGTCTGACACCGCCGGTGACGTCTCCCGCTTCAAAGCGCGGTTCGTCGCCAAAGGGTGCAGCCAACGCGCTGGACTAGATTACACTGAGACATTCTCTCCTGTCATCCGCATGGCCAGCCTGCGTCTCTTCCTGACCATCGCAGCCGCCCGTGACCTTGAGCTCTGCCAACTTGACATCGACACTGCGTTTCTCTACGCACCCATTAAGGAAGACGTGTACATCCGCCAGCCCCTCGGCTTCAGCGATGGCACGTCCAAAGTGTGTCACCTCAGGCGCTGCCTTTACGGCCTTAAGCAGTCCCCCCGCGAGTTCAACATGCTACTCCGTGCCTGGCTCGTCGACAATGGGTGGCAACAGTGCGTTTCTGACCCTTGCATCTACATCTTCCGCACCGGCCACGTCTTCGCCATGATCGCGCTGTACGTCGATGACATTCCTGCGGCCTGCAATGATACCGCATGGCTTGCATCGTTCAAGGCCAAGCTCGGAGAACGGTTCAAGATCAAGGACCTCGGCGACCTCTCCCAATTACTCGGCATGCACATCACCCGTGACCGCTCGGCACGCACCGTCTCCTTGGACCAATCCAAGTACTTGCGCGATGTCCTCGCCAAGTACAACATGACCGACGCTCGACCGTCGTCCCTTCCCATGGACCCTGGCTTCCTCGCCGGCCTCGCGCACATGTCCTCGCCCCATCTCACCGGCGTGGCCAAGGATGTTTACCCAAGCCTCTTGGGCAGTCTCCAGTACGCGGCCGTCTGCACGCGCCCCGATGTCTCCACGGCGTTGAGCATCCTCGGCTCAGCCCAAGCTTCCCCCACGGAAGCCCACCTTCAGGCCCTGAAGAAGGTCCTTCGATACCTCCATGGCACCATCGACATGCGCCTGACGTTGGGGGGGGGCACGGACCACAGTCTCCAACTCACAGGCTTTGCCGACGCTGATTGGGCCAACGACAGCAGCACCCGCAAGTCTCGCTCCGGCTATCTCTTCACCCTCGGACGCGGGCCAGTAAGTTACAAGTCCAAACAACAGACTTGTGTGGCTCAATCCACGTGTGAAGCCGAGTACTACTCTGCGGCCGACGCCACCAAGGAGGGACTCCACCTCCGACAACTCCTGGGGGAGATCTTTAACGCCCCCATCACCGAAACCACCACCATCTGGGAGGACAACCAAAGCGCCATCGCGTACTCCCAGAACGCCTTGGTCAGCGAGAAGACCAAACACATCGGTCTGAAATGGCACTTCCTCAAGGACCATGTGGAGCAGGGAACCATCAAGTTGAGGTACCTCCCCACTGACCAGATGGTGGCTGATATGTTCACCAAGCCCCTCCCAGGACCAGCACTCACAAGACACCGAAGTGCAATCCTTGGAGGACAAGACCCAATGCAACGCTTCATCCCGTAGCTACCTTCAGGGGGAGTGTTGTAAGTAATACCTTCTAGTTATTAGTTGCAGATAGCTACTGTAAGCTATTCTAGATATGATTAGTACATGTCTAGATCGGACATACCGATAACCTGTTTGTACTGGTACAGAGCTGTCGCTAGGCTTCTACTCCAACACTTCTGTTGTCCCGACACCACGCCTCGGGCTGGTTGTCTCTGTGACTGTCCCTTTGCGTGATTGTGACTGTAACTACGTATGCGTTAGTTACCTTCCTTACTGATCGTGTGTGCACGGTTTAACAGTGCCAGGGAAGCAACGAACCGCCACCAAAATGCCGGGCGGGCGACCGACTCAGCCGCCACATATAGGCGCCAATCGGCCCCCGTCCTCCAGAGCGAAGGGAAAATAGGCATGGACCGACATAACCGAAGGCGTGCCAAATACAGCGGAAGTGCAGAGGTCCGCATCAAGTTTGCCTTGCTGAGCTCCCATCGCAAGTATGTCCGGGAGTGGAAGGCGAGCGCCTATCTTAGGGACACTAGTGTTCGTGCGAGCGCTACTAATTATCGTGACATCAACGACAAGATGACGGTGTGGAGCCATAAAGTCTAGCCACACCACATCCCCATGTCGATATCTAGAAGCTCCCGACCGAATACGGCGGACTTCCAACCGCAAGTCCCGCCCCTTAATAGCCCCCGCTTTAAGCATGGAATATTCAAGCACGTGGACATAGAGAGAGTGAGAGACACACCCCAAAAGCACGGGCACTGCGGATGTGGTGAGTGATTGTCGTCCATAATAAGCATACCATATGTCGAGCACTCACTCGACATAGATCCAAACCCACGAGGCGTTGGGGGAGCCTCATTGTATCATTGGAATTTATGAACATGAGAGGCGCGCTCCACAGTAAGGCCCAACACACGATGCGTCACCATCGAACGTCAATCGGGCGGCACCTTGAAACTCGACTCATTTGAAGCGAAAAAAGATAGCCAAAGCACCGCGTCCCGTCCCCGAAATCACCCGCATATAATCCGGTGGGGGACGTCTGCAAAACGCCAAGAGGTCATGGTAGGCCCGGGCACGAAGTGTGCGAAATGCCCCGCTAAATGTGGCCCCTAAAAACTCTCGAGCGGGTAAGAGTGTCGGGAGTTGGAGGTTGTAAGCAAGTCAATTGGACAGCGGACGCCGCCGCATTATCAATCGGAGATACCACCAACTCGACATCGGGGCCATCATAATCGAAAGGTCTTGATTTAGTGTGTTAGTCAACACAGCGAGATGCGATTTCGAATACCCCCCCCCCCCCCATATTGGAGATCGTATCATACGAATTGCCCACGGTAAAGTAGAAGTAGTAATATGTAGAAGTTCATGACGGATAAGACCGAACATAGGACCTAGCGACTCGGACTCGTAATCTGGTTTGCGACGAGGGTCGAAGTGAATGAAGCATAGTCCGCATGTTCAGCATCGAGCTCGAGCGGAAAAGATAAATAGTGGGCGGCGAATACCAAGCAAGAGAAAGTATTCACATTTATTATCCTAAAGCACTTTTTTGCCATCTTGCTTAAAATTTGGCCAAAAGACCACCACAAACATTGCTTGACTGGGGGACGATTAGCGCATAATTGTAGGGTTGGGTGGGTGGGGTCACTCGAAGCCTAGATTGGCTAAGCGCGAAAAACAATGCCATACTCTTGGCTACTGCTAGGTTAGAAAGATAGGGCTAATTAAAATTGACCCTTAATAAGGTATTCATAATGTGGTTTGTTGCGCCCCACTACCAATACGAGTTGGTTGTCATGAAGGTGCGATGCGCCGCTGCTCATGGTAACATACGCCCCGGGGGTCAATATTACGTACACATGGGAGTTGGGTTTGTAAACCTCTAGACTTCAATCGATTTTACCATTCACCTTATAGGGCACGTTTTGCCAATAGCCTAAAGCCAAAGGTTTGCACGCAACCTAGTCTAGTGAAGAGAGCATCCGACGAAACACCACCGTATTGGAAATAGGGTCATGGTTGGGTCGATGTACTTGCCTTCGGTCACGGCGATGCTCTTGGCCCATCCAATTCCAATATGTTTGACGACAGGCACGGGCGCCGATGCAGCTAGAAGCGGTCGCAACCCCTTTGCGGAGGTTTTGAGATGTTCGCTTGTTCCCGCCTGTCGGAGAGGGTCGTTGCCGCATGCCAATCAACAGACGTTTCGAAAGGTAAGAAACTCAAGATAGCGGACGGGGGGGGAGGGGGGGGGCAGTCGTAGTTTTCGGCGCAAAAGGCGGCACGGTTGAGGAGGTACCAGTCGAGGAGGTCGGCGAGGAGGGTGTTAGCCGTGATTGAAATAGCCAACATAGGTTTGCCTACCGCGTCGCGCCGCTAGTCTCCTTAGATTTCCGTATATAGAGGCAAATATGTCCGGACGAGCGATCAACGGCTAAGTCGCCAGTTTGGCAACGCACACCGGTTTCAAAGCGACAAAAAAAGGCAATCTTGACACACTCTGGTAGAGAGGCTCGGAAGAGGGCAAGCAAAGCTTGTGAAGCAATAGTCCTTTTGAATGTGTTTCGGAGTTTGTTAGCGGCATGTAGGATGGACATGGCTAGCGGGGTTGGTAAAGCCTTTATTCCAATAAGAAAATAGCACACGGCTCGCGAGCCATGCACCGAAAATATCGTTTTCATTGGTATCCCGATTGGAGCACAGCTCGGGCCAAAAGAAACACGGCTCGAGGCCCAAGCCGTGTACCTTGTCGCCCGAGCCGTGTACCAAGACGAAGTACACGGCTCTAACGCCCAGTACATTGTGTAGTACATGCCGCTTGTCGCGTCGCGCGGGGCTCTTCTACTAGCCGACAAATGTCTCTGCGCGGGTAGGTGTGTGTGAGAGGGTGTGTGTGCGGGCCCGATGGCTGCGCACAAAAGGCCGTAGAAGCCGGATATTAAACCCGTATGTATTGCGGTCCGAGCCGTGTACCGGTCTTACTAGACTGCCGAAAAGCGCGCGGAACACGGCTCGTGATATTTTCATCCCGCGAGCCATGTACCGGCTGAGCCGTGTTCCTACGAGCCTTGTACTGTTTTCTTATTGGAATAAAGGCTTAATAAGGCTAGATACGCGTCCGCCGTGGTGAGGCGTTGCTGTCATATTTTTATACCCCGTTAGGTGTCCGGGAGGAGCCCACCCACTGCGATTGAGGGTTGTTGATGGTCCTAGAAAATGTGGTTTCTCCAGAGTATTGGGGTTGCAGCGATCCGGTGGCGACGGTGCCTTGGAGTCCGAGCCATGCTCTGTCGCACACCACGGTAGGGGGCGTCGCTAACATGGAGTGAGTATTGTCTTCGTGCCAAAAAGCGGAAAAATGTCGTAGACTGCTGTTGTAATTCGTGTAAGAAGCGGGTACGAGCGAGCTGGTGAATAAACTGAGGGCGGCGCGGCCGAGGAGGCCGTTGCCTGGCATGGTTGTGAGTTTGGTGGATATTGTCGCCGTCCAGTCGTCCACGGGGCGCTAGTAGTGTCGTTGTTGAGGCGGCAGCGTTGGGGGCCGACTCGCCCGCGTAGGGGAGGAGGTGGTGGGGCCATGTAGTGGGCAATGGTGGGTGAAATAGCGCGCAACGATTGGCCTTTTACGCCGCGGCGGGTGTATAGCCACGCCGGCGTGGCAGCCGAAAGATCACGACGCTCCACCCATGTCTTCCGACCCCTTCGCGCGTATCTAGCCGTCCGGAAAGAAGAGTTTGCGTGAAGGGGGCAGTGGACGATTTCGTAGGCCATGTAGTGTAGTACCTGGAACCACGGCATATCTAGACATCAGGGGGAAATACTAACCGTTGTTGATGCAACGGATTGGCTTTGCTTGGCTGCGAGCGCGGGTAGCGCACCCCGCGGGGGGTTGCAGTAGTTGTTCTTGCGTCCAACTACAATGCATGTTTGTCCGGAAGGTGTAGGTAGTCCACGTCCTCGCATTGGGGGTCCCGCCATCGGGAGGTGAAACGGTGTAGTTGTATGTTTTCCATAGACGCGAAGCGGTCGACGAAGTGTGGGCTCCATGTCCGTTGCAAGTAGGCGAACACAAGGGGGCTGAGCTGCCAGACGTCGCGGTCGAGTTCCCGACTTAGTGAGTCTGCCGTGATATTGGCAACTAGGCGGACGTAGCGGGGCCGTTACGGATGTTGTTGGTGTCCATCACGTGCCATAAGCGGGTTAACTTGGTCATCATGACCGGGGAGCGGGTGGTGAGCTTGGTCAGGGTATCAACCGCCGCGGTGTTGTCCTCGTGTAGCAAAACGTTGCGGCCTCGTAGCTGTGGTAGAAAGGAATCGATTGTGTGGCGTGCAGCGTGTAGCTCCTTCCACGTGATGTGTTGGGCGCGGCATCGTGGCGGCGCTGAGGGACAGGGGGTGCGGAGTACTACCCGCAGCAGGAAGAGCAGCAATGGCGGCCGAACGCGAGTCGAGGTACGCTTCAAGGCGCGTCAGTTGCTCAAGGAGCAGCGCGAGAACACCCTGGGTGGTATCGACATTGCTCTGCTGAGAGCCTGGGTCAGGGGAAGCAGGAGGCGAAACATGCGGAGTTTTCGGCGCCATTTCGACAGAGGGCGAAAAAGAAAGAGCTGGATTAAAAACAGGCAGCGGTAAAAACCGCTAGCCGAACTCGTGCCTAACAGCGGTTTGCAAAGAGACGGCCTGATGCCCGCCGACCCCTCGGCCTGTAGCCCCGGGGTGTCTCAGTGCACCTTCTCTGTATCCTCCACCCAGTGTGGGGCACAAAACGAGGCCAAGGCCAGGACAGGTGGAGCGCTGCGCTGGCGGCTGAGTCGCTAAGATAATATAAAAATAAAAAAGGTAAGCTACGGCTGGCGTGCAACCTGTGGATGCGTATTCACCCGACAGTGCGCCCACCCGTTCTCTAGCTTGGACATGTGTGCACCTTGTCCACACACGACGAGTGCGTCGGTGTGGATGGCTGGCTATCGCCGTCGAGTGGCTGACTTAAGAGGGGTGGTGGCGGGTTTTAAATTGCAGTTTATACTGGCGATACCGCCGACTACAAGCTGAAAGTACTAGGTGTCTATAGAAACTTGCCTTCTGCGGGAGAGTTGTCGATCGCAGCTCGCCGAACAAGGTTGTCGCGCGTGAGTGACGTGAGGCGGGGGCCCATAACCTATTGAACCATGCAAACACAGTTAGTGTGGAAGATAACTTACGCAAACGTAGTTACAGTCACAGTCCCGCAAACGGAACAGTTACGGCGACAACCAGCCTACATGCGTGGCGTCGGGACAACAGAAGTGTTAGAGCTGTAGCCTAGCGACAGCTCTGTACCGAGTCAAACAGTTTATCGGTATGTCCGATCTAGACATGTACTAATCATATCTAGAATAGCTTACAATAGCTATCTGCAACTAATACGTATGCGGTATTACTTACAACAGTCCTCGCCATACCAGAACCTCGCCTTGGAAACATGGATTCGCGTTTACAAATTACGAACTACCTGCGTGTAGGAGCTGTCCGTCCGTCCGTCGAGGGAGACGAAGTAGTCGCCCGGGCGGGATAGTTGGCGTAGGTGCTTCAGCGTCTCGCATGTCATAATGGAGTCCGAGCAGTAGCTCTTGAGTTGGCGTAGGTCGATGATTAGTCGCCATTGGTTGACGCTGGGTTTGGGGACTAGGAACATGCGAGACACTATCATAGAGTTGTGTGCGTGTTCCTAAGCCCCAGACGCTTCGAAACGGGCTTGTTTTGTGTTCAAAAAATGCGAGATGTGAGGGGTTAGCGTCGAGCATCGATACGACGTTGTTGAACAGACGCGGTCGAAGGCATTGTTTGAACTTGACGCGTACCCCATGTCGGATCCAGCTCACGACGTGTCCGCTCGCACCGACTAGCTCCCACTCCTGCCATCTTGGCCGCACGCGGTGACCCATGAAGTAAGATGTCGAGGAACTTAAATCGGTGGGGCGGGCCACATCATCATTTCTCGGGGGGAGGCTTGGGCGCGTCATTTGGCTTGGCGCCCGTGTTGTCGTGTACGGATGCGGCGGCCGTTGCTGCTGCCTTGCGTCGGTCAACATTCGGTCTTATGGTTTTGGTATCGATGCCGAGTGGTCTGTCGGGCAAGGCCTTAGCAAATACTACCCCGGCCGGAACTTTGCTAGCTGCATGGAGATTGACTTCCAACGTGCAATCGACACAAGCCCGGCGCATTGCATTCAATGGGCCCGATATTGCGGTAGGGCACGGTGAACCCCTCCTGAGCGAATTCTGCGCGAATACGCGGTCCAAAAAGGTGCTCGCTTGTCCGCTCTTGGTGAGGCCGAGGAAGCCCTATCGAGAACGGGAGACCTCCTTCGTTGTTGTGTGGGTGCGATGGCCCGCTCGGATGAGGGTTATGGCCGCCGTGTGCTTTTGGGACATAGATGGTCATGTCGACAACGCGTCCATGCTCTCGCTGCTTGCCGCGTTGGCGCAGCCGACGAAGACGGCGTAACACCACTGTGGAGGTATTCGTCGTACGTTGCTTGCGTCTTCTTCTCGCTCAGAGCGCATGCCATCGTCCTTTTGTGTCCACAGGCGGGACTGGTAGACGTCGTGCGCGGGGCGCTCTAGACCGGCTAAGATCCGTAGTAGGAGAAGTCGACAATCTCGGGCTCCGTGAGCTCGGAGTTGTCGTTTAGCATGTCAATGGGTGGCTACGGGGCTGCCTTACCACCTTTCGTCGTTGGTGTCGCGTCGGGGGCGAATGGGGGGGAGGGGGTAAGGCGGCGTTAGATGCCTGCATATGTTCAACGATCCACTACTCTAGAGTTGTAGCTGCGGTACGAATTTGTTCGGATGTGCGTTGCTCGTCCGTGATTGGACGAGCATATGCTTCCGGCGCGGAAGTAGACTGCTCGTTTTGCATGGTGCGACATCGAACCGGGGGAAGTGTCTCGTGACGCTCGAGTACTCATGCGGCGATGTTGTAAAAGTGACACCCTGCTCGACTACTAGAGTCGATACTTTTGTTCGCGCGAAGCCTTAATTGGCTAAACGCGAAAGCAGAGAGCGCCACACTCATGGCTAATGCTAGGTTATAAAGCTAGGGCTAGTTAGAGATGACCGTTAAGGAAGTCGTTTTGCGGTTGGTTGCGCCCCACTTCAAGTACGAGTTGGGTGTCTTGGAGGTGCGACGCACCGCTGCTAACGGTGACATTAATCTTGGGGGTCAGTATTCCGTACACATGGGAGTTGGGTTTGTGAATCTCTAGATTTTAATCAATCTGACCATATACAAATAAATATTCGAAAGAAAACAAACATCGCGCGAAATAAAAATGAGCTTATTCGTCTGCACTTTACGGGGCGCTCGATTCCTATATTGAAATTGAAATAGAAATTGTTTACAACAATACCAGTATAAACCGGTTGTTGTCTCTGGCCCCCCCCGTTCAACGCCAATTAGTTATGGACTTATAAGCTGGAGTAGACCGTGAACCACCAATCCCAACCTCTCCAATGGCAGTGACGATACCGTCTAAAAGATACCCGTATCCAAGTATTTATAATTTTTTTGATCTATACGTTTTTTTTTTGATACAGTATGAGATATAAAATGTCGCTAGTCTCCACGATACGCGGCCTGCTCCAGCCGCTGCGGGGTCGCTGATCAACAAGCCTGGTTAGCTTGAGCTTGTCGAGACGAACTTGCCTGACCTCGGCTCATGTGCGACTCCGGTCGTGTTGGAGCTAGGGGGAAAAGGCAAGTGAAAAACCCCCCTCGCTCAGGTCGTCGTCGGTCCCGTCTCGATCCGTGCTCAACCCCGCCCGAGGTATTAGCTGCTCCTCCCGACGCACCGCGCCACCTAGCCGAGTCTTCTTTCCTCCTTCGGGGGCTGAGAAGAGAAAATAACTAGGCTGCGGACGGTGTCCGGCAGGCTCTCCTGCCTCCTGAGCCAGATTTTCTCTTCTCCCATGTCCTTGTTCCGTCTGTTTCCAACACCTATCTTATCGCGCTGTGGCCGTCCTTATCCTCCCCCGGTGGTTTACGTTGTTAGGGGGCCGCCTTTATGAGCAGTGTCCCGTTACGATAACCCTAGGCACACTGCATGAGGCAACCTATCGATAACCGGGTACCGACTAGGGAAGGGGTTGGAAGAACACATGGATCGAGTCGCCGGTCCTCAAAAGATGGTGGGTACGGGAATTATTCCAAAAACCCCCCGTACCGGGCTTTTCCGGCGGCGAGTGATCCTAAGGACCGCCGCCGCCGGACCGTGCCGCTCCTCCGGCTGCGACCCACCTCCGTCATCCGTAGTATCAGGCCTCGCCCCTAGGGGAGACCTAAGGCTCTCGCACGACTGGCGACTGCTAGCGAGCGCCGTGCCCTAGCGATGCTTCCCAGGTGTCCGCCGCCCGCTCCAACACCCTCGTCCCTCCGCCGATCCGTCTGTACCCTTCTTCGCCAAAAAGTATTTCGCAAACGCCGCTCCCGCCCCATCGTCAAGACAGTATATGCGAGTATTTAGTCGCGGAAAAGACATATCGGACTCGCCGAGCGGGAGATCCCAGTGCCGGTGTACGGATATTATGTTTTCCAAAACCCTTCGTACCGGGCTTCCCGACAGTTGTTGATCCCGCGGATCGCAGCTGTTGGTACCTCGTTTAGCCCTCTACCGTGCCATGCCTGGCACGGCTATGGGGTTACCAGCGCCCACCGCGTGGAGGTAGAGGTAGGTGCCGACGGGCCTACGAGCGCACCCTTCTCCGGGGCCGCCGCCGCTGCGCCGCCGGCGGGCGCCCGATTCTTATACTTGTTAGTCCGGGCGTGCGTTAGTGCGAGCCTCTTAGCCCGTTGTTGTTCAACTGATGGCTGGGCGACAAGCATTAACCTCCATATGTTCTAATATGATGCGGCAACGCAACCTTAGTTTTATTTGTGATGATATACTCATGTTATGGAACATATCGCGGATGATGAGAGGTGCGTGTCTAGCAAGACAACCCGGACGATTCTCGCGGGATATCGCAGGCTACTTCAAATGACCTTCGGAAAATTAGGTCGCTGAGGAACCCTTCCACATGTTCCGCGACAAACGCGTTGTTAAAGATTGCTTTGAAACTAAGCGCCACTTGTCACATGTACATGTACATTTTTATAAAGTTATGTGCATTATCTCGTCCTCATGCATATTTTACTGTGCACTCGTGGCAGTCGACATAAACGCATTCCTTCAAATCTACAAGTTGATCAAATCTGTCACGATTATTAGGTGGCAAACCACCCGCACATATCGTTGGTTAGTATGAAGAGGTACCTATTCTAAGTCTAGTCATTCCCGGCCATGTTGCTTTGGGCGGCAAACGAGAAACCATGACCAACGGCCATACTAACTAGTATATCTTGTTCAATCCTCTACTATATCGCTAGCAAGTGCTACACGGTGCATACATGACGGCGTTGTTGCGATTCACGACGGTAATCATACAAACGCAAATGGAAATGACTTGCAACTAGGACCATGTATTCACCAGGGGTTGTCTACTATGGGCCTTCTTGCATTTGCCATATTTTAACCTTTGTTTACAACACTTAGACGAGTGATGTCCTTTTCCATCTTTTCCGTAGTAGGATGGGGCTTTGTCCCCCCCCTTCTCCCCCGGGAGGTTCTTGTAAAATTGGGTGTATTGGGTTTGAGTACTATTGGGGGAGAAGGAGTGGGAACTGCGGTGATGTTGTTTGCTAATGGTCAAGGATTTGATGCGGTAAATCGGAGGAGGTTATGTAGCCTTTGGATAGTGTAAAGATGCAGGTGGACGATAATGCGGCGGGCAATCCCTTTGGTGGATAGGGGTGTCTAGGGTGGCAAAACGTGGGCCGATGAGAGAGTTGATGTTGGAAAGGACAAGGACTACGCACGCGTTGCATATTCGGCTCATGACAACATGAATGGGGTTGATCTCGGTGCCGGGCCAATAATTATGAAGAGCGTTGGCAGGTGTATTTACATGATGAGGGGGCGAGTTCCTTTACATGTTGATGCGCAAGTGCAATATTTCCATTTGTGCCAATCTGGAAATTGCAGATGGAGGAATAACGATCACGCGAGAAGGAGTGACCCACAAAACGCGATTCTAGGAGGCGCATGAAGTTGGGTTTATGCTTTTGGGGGCGGAGCCGGAAGGAAATCTTCCGGCCGGGAAGGTGACGAGGCAAGGGGAAACTGAGGTGGTGTTTATTTAGGCCCTCCTTCGCATGACAAGTCAAGTGGGTACATGGGGTTGATATGATTGCGGAGGTTTGAGAGGAGTGAGGGCTTCGTGTAAAGTGTTCCTTGTAAAAGATTGGATGGGGTTATTAACAAAATCAGCGGCGATGATTTCTCATCAGCCGCCGCAAGCGTTTTTTGGTTACGTGAGGAGGTAGGAGGTTGGAGGATAGCGTTGTGTGTCTTGTCAAAGGCTCCCCTATCCTTGCATGTAAAAGACCACCACGACCTACCATTGTGAAATCGGTTGCGAACCCTAAACACGATGTTCAACGTTATAAATAATGTCCTCAGAATGGTTGTCACGTCAAATCCAGCCCTTGCCCTCCTCGGTCCATTCATATGGCTTTGCAAATGGTGCCACGAAGGAGGCCAAGACGACCTCACCACGGCATACGAAGTTCAATGGGGATGGTATCCCCAACTCCCAGACACCATCTTCATCACCCCCGCCGGCCAGCAAGCACTCTCCTATTTCGAGAAAGGTCATTCGGCCACCATTGCTCTAGTATGGCCGGACCCCGGGCCACCTCCATGGACCTCCAACATTGTCTCATTTCAATATGAAGCCATCATCCCGGATTATTTAGACTTGATGAACCCCAATGGCGTGTTCTCACTCCATTTATTAGCACCCCTCACCATATGATGTAGTCTTGGAGGTATGTCGCTCCTCCGGCCGAGCTGTCACCACTCTCGCAAAAAGACTTTTTAGGAACTTGTTTCAGCTGTTTAGACCGCACCTCACCCCCCATACGCTAAGAAAGGAACAATACAATATAGTAAATCGTCTAGGCATCCTTTCCGAATCATGTGAAGCGGAGCCCCACCAAATCCAAAGACACAGATGGGCCACCTACGCCGAGCTCACATTTATCCTTCAATTGGCTTTCAACGCCTACACGGAACTTTACTCCGACCCTCTCAACAAGTCCATGACATCATATCACAAGCGCTCCCTCTGCCCGGAGGACGCATTCTTCTCCGCGAGCATCGATAGCTTTCTCATGCGTTGGTCTTACAACTGCATTGCCAACCCAGAATGCGACCATTGTTGCATGACGAGAGACATGACACATTCTATTTTTAGCGCCCATTCACAGCGACATCACACTCCATTTGCCGCAATCCTGATTTTACCACGATGGGTACATATCCCATACATGCACGATTAATACATCACCTCTCCCTACACTCAACATGTCATCACCCTTCCCACGGACAAAAGTGCGTTCCTCCTGCCTTACATGGGCTCCCCCTCCGTCCTCCGCCTCGTTTGGGACAAAATGGGAAGTCGACATCCACCTCATCGCCAATTAACCTTCCCTAGATACCCTACCCCTCAACTTCTAGGCGCCCCATTCCACATTTTAACATCTTTGCTTAAGAACAGTCGCTATAATCCACCTTCGCAACGGTCTCCCCAAAACTCAGACAACTATACTTGTGGGTGTTTCCCCACTCTGCCGGTATCGACTATGGCCCCAACCTCACTCACACCACCCCAATGACTCCACTCCCAGATCTAAAATCTCATGGGACTAAACCAAGTTTCTATACGAGGATGGGTCCAAAATATATACAGCATCTCCTCTTGGGGCCGGAGTTGCGTTTCCCGCTGAAAATGCTAAAATTATAATCGTGGTCCAACAAACACCCCCTATTACTCATACCATTACCCGCGCAGAGGTAGCAGTCATTGACGTTGGGCTGGACTCAGATGCCACGCTTTTTCTTACCGGTAGTGTATGTTCCCTCTCACTTGTGCAAAAGTACCCTAGATTCCCTACCGTGTTATAACATCACCTCCACAAGGACGTTCTATAGAATCCATTCAAGATTCTTTTTCTTACCGGTAGTGTATGTTCCCTCTCACTTGTGCAAAAGTACCTTAGATTCCCTACCGTGTTATAACATCACCTCCACAAGGACGTTCTATAGAATCCATTCAAGACAAAATCAAAGGCCGCGCACGGAAAGCTCGCACACCTTGGAAAAGTCAATGCCCATAATGGCTCCGTTGGAAATAACCTCGCCTACAGCCTCGCCACCATGATGGTTGATGGGCACCCGCTTCCCTAACATATTCCACCGGTATGAATCCTCACTGGGAGAATAAACTTTTGCCCTCCGCAATCCAAAAGTCGCATTACGGTTCTCCTACCCGCAAAATTTACATACACCAATGTAAGAAGATACTCCACAAGACACAGCAAAAGTTACACGGCCACACCCCTCGCCCGGAGTACTAAACACGGCCACATACCAAATAACATCGCCCAACTCAACCACGCCATACAGTTAGTGTTCATAAACATCGCCGTGAACTCACTCGACAATAGTTCGCTCACAAACAAGAGTTCCTTTGGGGGGTCTACAATACTCGAATCCTCTCATGGGTGTCCATTACAGTGTTGCCCTCTTTGTGGCCAATTCCTTAGGAATAGTCACATGGCCGGAAGCTGCCCAACCATGTTCGGCATCCGCCAAGATAAATACGAATAATAATTACCGTGTTGAAATGGCTCATTTCCTTCTTAGATACTTTCAATAGAAATAGAGGGGACATGATCCGCTCAGACTTTTATTGGAAATAAAACAATAAAGCACCCCCTCCTTCCCCTTACAATTGACTAACCCCCCGACATTAACGGCACTTCCCATGCCCATCTCAATATATCACGGATGGTGGACACGAACGAAGGCCTCCACTCCTCCGTCCCAGTACCGCCACTACTATCATACCATCTCACGTACTCCCCCCCCCCCCCCCCCCCCCCTGTTGGAGCATGTAAACCCGACTTCATTCGACTCGTAGATAGAACTCACGTATACCACGACCCCACACGGAAGACAAAAGTTGACCTCCTTCTTATACACATATTATATGAATAGGCGAATGCAAATATTGCATACTCCAACCTTCCCAAAGTCGCGTCAAGCATCAAGACGAAGTACGCTCATCCCCTCGCAAGAATGCTCAAGCTCCAATTGCCTAGGACAAAGGTCCATGTTCTCCCCATCGTCATCAGCCGCACACGCTCCCCACACATAACCACAATTGACAACATAATCACATTTTTTACACTCCGCACGGGCCCGCCAGATACAACAAATCCCTAGTTACACCCGCAGTATTGTTTATCTTTCACAAACTCCATATCTACTCAGTCAAATGATTACACTACCTCTTCAAAGTCCGCTGAGCAGCAACAATGGCCCCAGTCAAAAGCGCACAAAATAACCCCAAGTGACGATGCCACAACTCACTGACAGTGTAGCTCCTAGGGCGGGAGGCAAACACCCCACACACATGGAGCAGCCGGGATAAGGAGATTGGCATGGCCCTAGACTCACAACTACCATGCAATTAGTCAGAGAGGCCCTTAGGCAACAGCCAGTATAGTATATTTGTATTTCAATTTCAAGTTCAATATGTGTGAATTGTCAAAGACCGGACATTTAAGGGCAGTTGATTTCCAACGATTCCCAGGTGGAATCACAACGATCCCCATATGGAATTTCATGTTCATCAATGAATGAAGGGATTTTTTTACGAACAACTTATTGCTTGGTCATGCATTCACACACAATTCAAATATGTTATATTTTTGTGTGCGTGCTCATCGTACCCACTATTCCGCTTGTGGGTCTCAATGAATGATACCGTTCAACGCGAACAAGACCGCGCGTTAGGCCTACTGTCCACGCAACGCGTGGGGTGTATGTTTTCAGCATGTAACAAACATGCGACCTTTATCGTCACGTGCATGCAGCTCAATTTACTTATCAACTAGCCGGCTTTGATGACAAACTACACTGTGATGTGTCAGAACACATCGATATATTTTGATCTCAATTCCACCATCGTGATGTTATGTGCACAATTCAACTATCGCTCATGTGATGATTGCGCATTGTCTTCAGTTGATACACTACGTGGATTGGAGGTATGGCGAGCGAAACGCCCTGCGTGCGTACTTGGCGTTGTATCGACCTTACGCATCGCGGGGGTCAAAGACTGCTGCATATTCATGCAACTGTCAAACTTATTTACAAGATAAAGTGATCCTTTCCCCGGTGGCTCTTAGCCACCGTGATTGTTACGGCACCCTTTCCCGTCAATATGTTGCATTTCTTTGTGTCCCTTTGGACTTGATGCCTATTGCAATGATGATGTTGCTCTTCAAAAAGAAGTTACTCTACATGCACGCGGGGATGGTAATAATATGCTTTGTCCGATCTTTATTTTTTTGAGTACAATACGTGTTTGCTTTTGAGAAACAAACAATGTCATATCAACGTTCTGATGTTGTTCTAATGTCGTTTTGTATCGAAATCGATATAGCTTGCTCAAATTGCTCTTCTAATTTGGAAATTAAGCGTTTAAGTGGTGATTTGGCAACTTCCTACACGCCGTCGACTCCGACGAAATAAAGAGGGACGTCATCTAAAGCAAGCCTTTAGTTAGGGAGGAACATTCCATAAACCCCATGCGTAATTTGCAAGGCTTCATCCGCACTCTGGCATGTACAATCCTTGAAGTATACGCTGACGGTCGGCATGATTTGATAGTACATGTACTTTGTTCTTCCGGATAGCAATGTGATATGGATTGATCACAACCGTATTGGAGTCGTGTACATGCAGACTCGATTCAATGTTATTAGCGTCCTAAGACACTAGACCAAGGTCGGTTGACATTCCGAGGTTATAGTTTGCCCACGACGCGCCGATTGGCCGTAGGGCAGACGAATCGGCAATGAGGTTGGTGAAGGGACATGTGCTAGCCAGGGCTGCATAAAAGCCTGACATTGTGGTGGGTGGAGAAAAGAAAGTAACATTTCAACATAATTCCCTTCAATCCTAGTGGTGGGTGGAGAAAAGAAAGTAACATTTCAACACAATTCCCTTCAATCCTTCGTGGCGATTGTTGGATTGTAGTTTTATTGTGGAGCTAGTGGCATATTCACGATTGAACGCTTTCCATGGGCCAAGCAAATTGCCGACGGCATGTTGGTTGCAACCAGGGACTTGATCCGCCATTTTTTGGTTGGGTTCGGATCCATGAGTACTTGATTTTTTAGGATCCGGAACTAGTGAGTACCTCTAAAAAAGGGATCCGGATCCCGCGATTACCTGTGATTCTAGGGTTCGGACCCCGCGATTACCTGTGATTCTAGGGTCCGGATCCCGCGATTACCTGTGATTCTAGGGTTCGGATCCCGCGATTACCTGTGATTCTAGGGTTGGGATCCAGCGAGTACCTGTGTTTTCAGTTCCGGAACCGAGTACATGAGTACTTCTAAATTTTTGGTTCCATTGGATTCGTTGGGTTCGCGATTCCAACAAGTACTCGAAGTACTCATGCAAATTGATACAAATTGCGGATTTTGGGGGAAATTTGTACTGCAAATTCAATTTTTACATCTCTACTAAAAAAAAAAAATGAAATTGTTTACAACAATACCAGTATAAACCGGCTGCCGTCTCTGGGCCCCCCCTTATGCTATGCCATACAGGACTTAGTAGACTGAGGTAGACCGTGAACCACTAATCCCAACCTCTCCAATGGCAGTAACGATACCGTCTAAAACATACTCATAAACAAGTACTGTCTGCATACATGTATGAAATATAAAATGTCGCTAGTCTCCACGATACGCGGCATGCTCCAGCCGCTGCGGGGTCGCTGATCAGCAGAGCTGTCCAGCTTGAGCTGGTCGAGGCGAACTTGCCTGACCTCGGCTCCTGTGCGACTCCGGTCGTGCCGGAGCTTGGGGGGAAAGGCAGGTAAAAAACCCCCCTCGCAAAGGTCGTCGTCGGTCCCGCCTCGATCCGTGCTCAACCCCGCCCGAGGTATTAGCCGCTCCTCTCGACGCAGCTCGCCACCTAGCCGAGTCTTCTCTCCTCCTTCGGGGGCTGAGAAGAGAAAAGAACTAGGCTGCAGACGGTGTCCGGCTGGCTCTCTTGCCCCCGAGCCAGATTTTCTCATGTCCCCTGTCCTTTTCCCGTCTGTCTCCAACACCTATCTGATCGCGCTGTGGCCGTCCGTGCCCTCCCCCAGTGGTTTACGTTGTTAGGGGGCCGCCTTTACGAGCAGTGTGCCGTTACGATAACCCTAGGCACACTGCCTGAGGCAGCCTATCGATAACTGGGTACCGACTAGGGAAGGGGTAGGAAGAACACAGGGATCGAGTCGCCGGTCCTCAAAAGATGGTGGGTACGGGAATTATTCCAAAAACCCCCCGTACCAGGCTTTTCCGGCGGCGGGTGATCCTAAGGACCGCCGCCGCCAGACCGTGCCGCTCCTCCGGCTGCGACCAACCACCGTCCTGCGTAGCCTCAGGCCTCGCCCCCAGGGGAGATCTGAGGCGCTCGCAGGGCTGGCGACTGCTAGCGAGCGCCGTCCCTAGCGCTGCTTCCCAGCTGTCCGCCGCCAACTCCAACACCTTCGTCCCTCCGCTGATCCGTCCGTACCCCTCTTCGCCAAAAAGTATTTCGCAAACGCCGCTCCCGCCCCATCGTCGGAAGAGTATCTGCGAGTATATAGTCGCGGAAAGACATATCGGACTGGCCGAGCGGGAGATCCATGTGTTGGTGTACGGATATTATGTTTTTCCAAAACCCTCCGTACAGGGCTTTCCGACAGCTGCTGATCCCGCGGATCGCAGCTGCCGGTACCTCGTTTAGCCCCCTACCGTGCCAGGCCTGGCACGGCTATGGGGTTACCAGCGCCCACCGCGTGGAGGTAGAGGTAGGTGCCGACGGGCCTGCGAGCGCACCCCCCTCCGGGGCCGCCGCCGCTGCGCCGCCGGCGGGCGCCTACATCTCTACTAGTTCTATGCGCCTGCTCGTGCTTGGATCCCATACGGTAGATTTTGACTGAGGTATCCTGAACACCCTATCTGAATTCCCAACAAGCTCCTCTTTTGTACGTTGGATAGCCGTCGATGATAAGCTCTTCCCTGATCTAGACTGTCTACTACTTCCCGCTTGCCCCGCCATTGTTGCTAACTATGATAGGAGTTGGATGTGGACGGGCAGATTATGGTGGATTTCAAGCGCGTACGCACCGTTTAACTGGCCCTTGGGTGGGCTACAATCGATTCAAGGCTACGGAATGACAACAATCAGGGCTATTGAACCAATCCTAGACATACACCTCAGCAGATTTGCATTGCCAAATACCTCCCAAAAAAACAGTGTGTCACTTCCGGCCACCACAGAATCGTGAGATACTCGGAATCGTGAGTACTTATTGGGTATCGCGATTCCACATCGTTTAGCGAGGATGAGGTACTCGCGATCACCGCGGATCCATTAAAGTACGATGAATACCGGATCCAACGATTACTTACAATAATTGGTACCGGATCCTACGATTGCTTATAATAACTGGTACCGGATCCAACGATTACATGTGATTCTAGGGTTCGGATCCCGCGATTACCTACCGAACCTAGGGTTCGGATCCAGCGATTACCTGTGATTCTAGGGTCCGGATCCCGCGATTACCTGTGATTCTAGGGTCCGGACCCACGAGACCGAGTCCGAACCCGAGTAGTCTCGGGGATTCGCGGAGCCGTAGGATCCGGATCCAGTCCTTGGTTGCAACACTGGTTTCGGATGGTTCAATCTTGTCTAGCATGGGGGGGGGGCACGAGTGTGGTTGGTGCAATCATACAATTACGTTGGCCGCATGGTTTGTTAGTAGCTTTACCTTGTAGGGCCGGAAACGACGGCAAGTTGGCTGCGACACACACCGCGAGCAATGTCCCTAAGTAACGAATATGGTATGCGCGTTGTCGAGTCCTAGGAAATGCAATCACTGCTTCGCATTTGTTGAACTCGCGTTTACCACACAAACACGTATCAAGTTGTTGATGACGGGAAATGATTAATCTGTTGACTGAAAAGAAGCGTAGTACTTTACATTTATTCAAAACTCCATTGTTGAGCCATTGATGTTGCATTTGTACCCTGGATGCGGCGTCACTTTGCTTTATGTTATGCGAAAGGGAGCGGGGTGGAATGAATAAAAGTTGGTTTTGTTCATTCGGACCGAATTATGAACTTTGGATATAGTGAGTTATGGGAACGAAAGAGTGACCATAATCAAAGTGACAACTGCTATAAGCACATCATGAAAATGTCTCGGCTGATATAATGTCCGGGGTCCAGTTGGGACGCGGGGGTTCGTTCGACGTCCGCGTACAAAACTAGGAAGCACGAGGGGAGCCTATCCCCGCGGCCCATATCATTCTGAGAGAGAATACATGGCTTCCCTTTGTCCTGCCGTAAGAGGTATGACGTCATGCAATATTTACGGCAAAGGAACAACAGAGTAACGGGTACCTGTGGGTATGCTACAATAGCATCGGCAACAACAAAAACATGAAAACGATATCGACGAAAAGAAATATGTCATAATGCAATGCGTTGTGGATTGGCACAGTGTAGAGTGCTTTTTGTAACTCATGTTAAGCATTGGCCAAGTCCACGACTTGGTTATCGGAACACTACCCGAGATGTGTGTGAATAAAAAACAACTAAAAATTATGTATTGTTCTAAGCTGCACTTACTATGCTCTACATGTACTGTTTTAGGCATTTTTAGGCTGCATGTAAGTAAAAGCTGCAAGTATCAAGCTGCATACATTCCGCAGTATATTGCGACATTTACCTGGAAATGTTTTTTCGAGCATAGTTATAAGCATATGCAAAAATATGCTGTTTTCTGCAAATTTTCCTTTATTAACGACGGCAAAGAAAGCGCAAATTGGTGCGTACACACACCGCCCCAAAATAAACCCCCCTACATAATAAGCCCTTAGAATCTCATTGCTCGACACATACAATTGTCTTGTTTTTAACTCTCAATAATAGGGTGATAGACGACCATGAAGGGGGGCGTAAATATGGGTAGCAATGTAAATATGGCGTGGATAGTGTGGTAGATGACTTGGCAACGAATAATTATCTATTCGTTGCTCTCAAAACGACGGGGCGGTGCGGGACGCCGACATGCGGTGAGGAGCGCGAGCACCGGGAGCAGCGAACCACGAGATACGGACCAATAAAGAATCTTAGACCTTATTATCTTGGGTGTCGATAAATGACAATCGATTAATCTAACACTCGGGAGGCTGGATTATTTTTATTGGTTTGGCTGTCATATAGACATATATTTCGGTGCGCTGATGGATAGCGGATAAACGGGTATACTGCCGGTGTGTTGAGCATGATGCATAATGTGGACTTGTTTATTCAATGGTCGGCAGCCGCGTGCTCTCCTGCTCTCATTGACTTGGTTACAGTGGGTCAGCCCAAAGACTTGTGCGCGTCGTTTATTCATGACCTGAACTCGTTGCGTTTATTTGCGCCTTCACAGTAAAAGAGCCGCGCAGGCGGATATCAAAAGGCAGACGGCACACATGAGCATCACGGTGAGCATGAGGCCGCGGAATAGCGTCCGTCTGTCGCACAGGTACTTGTGCGACGCAAAGCCCAGGTAGGCCCCGAAGAGGGTTACGAGAACCACGGGACTATACAGCGGCCAACTACTTCGCAAATGAGCGGAAAACGCGATGGCGGTGAATACACGGATGGCGCACCCGGCGCCGCCGATACAAAATGCGGTCGCGCGGATTTGGGTGGGGGAGAGGTTACTGTTAGTGAGGAGAATTATTATGGGCGGGCCCCACATCCCCACCAGCCCGCCCAGTAGCCCCGACGAAATTCCCGCACACAACGTTTTCGCCCACGACGAGAATTGGCCACTCCGCGTGCGGGGCGTCTCGGGTTGTAGTGTCGACGACGCTCCCGGCGTTGGTACGGGTTTCGAACGAGGGACATCGGAGACGGTAGAGGTACTACGGCGAGGGCTTCTGCCTTTCGTGAGCAGCTGTGAACGCACACTCGACTCGTCATCGTCCGATGCACTATTGTCGTCTTCGGGCATATTCACAGGGAATTCGTGTCCGCAGTGGTGATGCCCACTACTTTGCTGGAGGGTCCAACTGCAAATGTTACAGCGGCTCTCCACGCTCTGTTGCACCTGGCTGGACCCCGCGGCTGTCGATGGCGTATCTAATGTCGTCACGACAGGGCACGAGGGGTCGGGTTTGAGTAGGTATATCTCGGCGGGGTTGCAGTCCGAGTTGACGGTGATGGTCGTAAGCTGAATCGCATTTTGTGGTACGTCGTCATCGTCGTGCGACCCTCTCATCGTAGTCTTGACTACTCGACCGGCGCCGGGTATATCCGAGGGTGGAAAGAGTCGAACCGTCGCCCGAGCGAGCTCTTCGATGGGAACGGGAACGTTGACGACACCACCGCCGTCGTCGCCGCCCTCGAGTAACGAAACGGATTGGACTATTCGCCCGGTCGAGTCTGCCGCAACGATTACGCACGGTACGCTCGGCGTCGAGTCCTCTGCCATCGCAGCACTTTCTGTCTGCGTTCGCCGGCTGCCGCAGTTCCCATACAGTATCCGGCCTAGCTGGTACACGGAGTACGCGCCGAGCACGAGGCCGAGGGCAAGACGCACCTCCGCGCCGCTGTTACCGCCCAACTCTAACGAGTCGCCCAGCAGTGTGCCTATCAAAACGGGCGGGATAACGCCAACGAGTGTTCGACGGCACGCGAACTTGCGGGGGTTGGCTGCCACGAGGCAAGGGACAAGCAGTGCGGCCTGGCACACGGTGATGACCAGTCGCCAGTGCTCCCACGACGTGAGCATCGGGTGCATTTCGGGCAAAATGCGCAATTGGGACGACAGTATGAACACCTGCGAAAACATGAGCAGCACAATAGCCGAGCCAAAGCCGAGCGCGCTCTCCAGAGTGCTAGCTAGCAAGGCTGGCAATGCAGGCGCGACCCACAGCGGCCAAACCGCTGCGGTACCGGCGGCAAGAACCTCGAAATCCATGGCCTTGTTGACACACAGCGCTTCTCTCGTACGTACTGTACTTTACTGTGTACGGCAGCTATGGGCTCAGCTGAACGCGGCAAGTGACAGTGCTCGTCAACCTATATATATTTATCGCTGCCGTAGCTAGCAATACTTGTTCAAGCTACAGAATAGGTTTAGGCCTGAGCTGGAGCGCCAGTCCTGGAAGTCGACTGACGGCTGTCTGCAACTGGTGCTACAGCTACGAGAGGCGATACTCTCCCGTCGCGACCCGGCTTATTGCGCCCAGTTGCTGCGGTGTCACGTTCTTGGGCGGCAGCAACAGTCGCCTCCGAACCTCGGCTCCCGACAATCCGCCTCGGATTTCGTGGAGTCTTAGCTTCCAGCTCTCGGGGTGTTGCTTCTCCCACGAGAATGCTGGCCTGTCGTCGTGCACGCCCTCTGCTCCGCCTGAAGTGAGGTGGCGGTACTGGCGTGCTGATATTTGGGGAATTCGTCAATAATAACCACACAGGGCGGCGCCGCGTGACCTTTCCACTACACATGTGCTGACCCACGCCACGCGTAACCTGTCTCTATTTTTGGTACGGACGCTTCTAGATAAAAAATTAGAGATAAGAGACGCTGTAGTAATCCTTATGTATGACATTTCGGCTGTCTCGAGGCCCGACATCATGCTCCGGAGATCGAGCCGTAGCAGAAATCAACCCAGGGTAGTTAGCGTCCGAATAATAATGATAATAATATCATAATAATAACACAATTGCAATTGTTGTAAATAAATCTTAATAAGGAAAATAGTAAACAACAGTAATGATGATATAAATCCATTGCATACGGGTACCTATCCTATTATAGGTACGCCGCGATATATATTGAAATAATGATATACACGAAATAAATATTATGCGTCATGGGGTGCAAATGACGGCCATATCAGCGCGATGCGCACCACACATTATTATCGTTACTACGACTGTGTCGTCGATGATGACAATGTGTCGATTCCGCCCGGACCCGACTCCGCCATTCATCGCGGCGTCTCGGCTAATAAGACAGCTGACCGGGCGGCTAGTCTATCTGCGGTAGGGGAGTACCGTCGCCCTATGAAGGCCCTAAAATTCAACCCCATTGTAAGTGGCCGCGGGGTAAAATTTGCACAATTGCACCCAAAAGACGACAACCTTGCGGACGTGTTGCCGAATCCCTCCTCCCACACTCGTTCTAATAAGTTCCTTGCTTCGGAAGTTGTTGATAATAATGGAGGTCGATGCTAGTTTCCCTCGAAAGTCCGGCGGTCGCCACGTCGACGGTTGGAGGTTTGAGACTCTTCGTGCGTTGGGTTCCCCTTGTACTCTCACCGATTTAGCCGAGTGTGACGAGTGTGGCGAGTATCGACCTATTGCAATAGATATGATTGTCGGACTCGTACATATCGCTACTAGTTACATTTCGTAGACTCCGAGGAAATGTACACCCGCAGTTGTACAACCAATGTAATTAGACCAATACTTAATACAATGATAGCTTGCTTATCATTGGCGAGATTAACTAAGCGACACGACGATGCGCATGATCACGCCTGTCCGAGGCGACAGTCAGCACGTCATCATATGAGACGAGCTTCCGAGCAGAGTCGCGTGACGCTTGAAGACTTAAGGCGAGATAGGCATGGTTACTTAAGTTAGTGCGGTGGAGGGAGGAGACAAGTCATTTTTCATTTTCTCGTTTTATTTTCATTCGTGTACATTGCAAACGTTTATGCTCTCGCACGTTCTCTCTGCATTAGCGGTGATTAATTGTTACTCGGTTTGTTCTCTAAGCAAACGGCCACACTCGTTTCGGAGCGTTTTGGATCTACACGCTGCCATAGCGAGTAGACTTTCGAAGATTGCTCGACCTTACGCTGACAATGGCTTCTTCGGGACCATTATGGCGTTGTGATTTTGGTTTTCGTTGAAAGTGCTTTATCCGGCGACGTCCAATTCATCATGCAACGTGGAGCTCAATCCGGTAAGATGTGGTTCCCGGATGGTGCAATTTTACCTAACGAAACATATGCAGGAGGAGCGTCACGAGTGTTGTTTTGCGAAACCGGCTTGCCATTGTCGAGCGACGATGTACATGTGGTACGTTATGAAAAAGTTTCAATTACGCTTTCGGATGAAATGAAACATCACATTTCGGTTTTTGAAACATATGCTCCATCGAATTTGATTGCTTCTCATTTGCTTTTCTAAGATCAAGGCAACAATTGGCACATTAGCGACCGAGTTGGCAAAAAGTGACGTCGTTCTAGCTCGTGTTACGATCGGCGGCATGACTCTTACGCCAACCCAGTCAGGTAACGTCAAGTATAGTAAGCCGTCTTGTTAGCACTAGCATCCCGTTGCCTAGTGCTTATGTACAAGGTAGCTATTTGTCATCCTAGTACTTAGTGTTATGCTATTAGCGGTACTCTATTCCCTATTAGTGGCGGTCGGCCGGCCATGCCGGTGCTTTCGCCGGCCGCCATCTCTCTCCTCTCACTTCTCTGGTCGCCATAGCCGGCCCCCGTGTGGGGCCGGCACGACCTCCGTGTAACTATCCGTTCCCAACTCTATCAAGTTGTGTGCCCTCCACCAAATTACAATAGAGAAGAGCGTGTGTTAAAGCGCTCGGCGCCACGCTAGTCCTACCTACTCCCACATAAAAGAAGCATAGCGTGTGTAAAGCGCGCGGCGCCACGCTAGTAAATCATCGTCCAACCGACACCACGCTTCGCCTTCGAGCAGGTTGTCCGCGAATGTCCTACCATCTCCCACGTAAAAAGGAGAAGAACGTGTGAAAAGCGCCCGGCGCCACGCTCGCCCCACCCATCTTCCAGTCTTACCTAGCCTTCACCCTCCCAATGCTCTCGACCGGATCCCGTTTTTTAAGACCGACCCGCGAAAATTCGCCCCGTGCGTACTTTAATTAGTGTTGTTATTGTTTTCCCCGAGGCAACGCCGCAACGCTCACCTAACTTAGCGAGGAGCTCAACTTTCCTACGGCGAAAGGGGGGAGTCAACACGAGCGCCCGCCTATGCTTTTGCGTGCCTACACGCCCTCAACGGCCTTGTTGGCTTTGCTTCTTCCTCGCTGGTCGCTCTCATGCGTCGGCTAATTCGCCCGTGGACAGTTTTTCCCGCTACATGTCAGAATAGTACATTACGCAGTACATTTGGAACCGCTTCACATCATCGGCAACTCGCAGGTAGCGGCACGTTCCTTTGAGCGCATGTCGCTACACCTACCCGCCCTGAGACACACGCTACAAGGACTACGCCTTGGATCAAGATGGCACCTTCCTCGACGCAAAGTAGGACGACGTCAAGACCCCGGCTACCTTGATGGGGGGTTCAACACTAGCATCCCGTTCCCTAGTGCTTATGTACAAGGTAGCTATTTGTCATCCTCGTACTTAGTGTTATTCTATTAGCGGTACTCTATTCCCTATTAGTGGCGGTTGGCCGGCCATGCCGGTGCCTTCGCCGGCCGCCATCTCTCTCCTCTCACTTCTCTAGTCACCATAGCCGGCCCCCGTGTGGGGCCGGCACGACCTCCGTGTAACTATCCGTTCCCAATTCTAACAATGCCATGCTTTTATGCAGCCCCGGTTAGCACATGTTCCTTCACCAGCCTCGCTAGTGATTATAATGCCCCACGGCCAATCGGCGCGTCGTGGGCAACTAGAACCTCGTAATGTCGAGTGATATCGGCCTAGTGTCTCGGAATGTTGTTAACAATGGCTCGCGCCCGCCAGTACACGATCTCCAATACTATCGTGATCAATCCTTATCACGACAATATTAGGAAGGACATGGTACATGTACTAACAAATCTAGCATGGAACGTACTGCCATCCGTGTACTTGCCACACATGTAGTGGAGACGACAACACCCATAGGAGGTCTTGAAGTTCGAAAACTTGGACGTTGTCAGCATAGTTTCACTAGTTGACTTAGAAAATAATATGTCCATTTGATTGGAAACTTGTCGATTTAGTATTTTCTGCTTTGCATGAACAATTCTCTTTCACCTTGGAGGGGTGTGTTGATGATGAGGGTTTGAATGTGCACGGGGCCTTGCCTCATTGTTCTCCTAGCGACTCAATCTTAGCGAAATTAGGTTGGTGAGTGGTGAGCAATTTTCAATTAATCCACCTTGGGAGCTCGCGGGCAAAATCGGACAACATTTGGAACAGTATCGGCGTATAGCGTTATAGTCATTTCTCCATCGCCATCTTTGTTCTACCTCAGTGGGCTAAATTCAACAAGCCCACAACAAACTGTGGGTTGTACCAACAATTTCATGCCCTCACACAATTGTTGACTCGATAGTCGACAGCGAATGCTACCCTTCACGGGACGGTGGCACCTACTCCATGGCATGTCTAAATGTGGTTGGTGCATTCGGAATGTCCGCTTCCACCGACCCAAGATGTAATACCGACATAATATCTACATGTACCTATAACGGCAATTTAACTTCATCGCTAAGAAACGACTAGCGCAGAATGCTTCTCTTGATGTTTTTCGGACTACACCGAAAGTTGTCCTCTTCCGCAGACTACGTGACTGCCTTTTATTGTGTCGAGGTGGTAGTTGAGAGAGTCTATGTCTATTGTAGCCATATGGTCTGTCGAGGGTGGGATGAATTATGTGAAGTCTGAGAGTTCGACCATACGGCAGTCGAGCCCAATTTGTAGAATTGCTTATCAATTGTAGAAGTGTAATAATGTAGCATTTTGCGAAGGGGGGCCATGCCACCCACTGTGAAGTGGACGAGTCCATCCCCCATAGGGAAGGCTAGAAGACTATCTTCGAGGGCGATCAAGCAGTGAGCGCATTGTGCCGATGCGAGCTCGAGCCGGCCACTGGACTAGGTCAGAGAGGCTTGTACACGTCTCGCATGCGTGCTGGACAGTTCCGCGGGGAAGGTAGACCAATGGGCTTGGTAAGGGGGTGCCACTCGCCTCGTACTCTTTTCATGCCTCGTCTGTCGCATGGTAGGGACTTTTCTCGACGTTGGGAAGTTGGGCGCTGCCGTCGTCCCGGAGGTGCGCTAGAGCGGAGAGGAGAATATCGGAGAGGAGAATATAGTTGTTGAGGCCTTGAAGGTTGGGGCCCGATATAGCCATATATGTGGTGTCCCCCTCTCTCGGCGTCGTTCATGTGGGAAGGGGGGGGGGGGAGGGGGCTTGTATAGAGGTCCCGCGGGGGCTGCCATGGTGGTCTGTTAGTAGGACCCGGCTGTGGTCTTGGTAGTGGTTTTGGCGGAGGAGGAGTTTTTTGGCTTCTTGTCTCCGGTTGAGGCGGATGAGCACTATGCGGGTTGTATGGGGGGAGTTACGACGTCCGTCGGGTGTCTTGGGTGCGAGGGGATTGGGCCGGGATAAGATTTGAACGATGTCGGGGAGTAGCTTGACACCCCATCGCATGTTAGCCTCCTCGATACTTTTGTTGGTTGTGGTGGTGGATACGGCCTTGGTAAGCGCGATCATAGGGCGGGTGAGTATGCTTAGTTTGAGTACCACCGGGTCGGCCGCCGGAGTCTCTGAAACTTCGCCAATATTACTGCCATGTGAGGCGGTGGTTGTGCGAGGAGGTGAGACACGACATGATTGTTGAGATGGCGCGCCTTGTTGGAGAAGTCTGTGTAGGCGTTGAGAGACGGATGGGCTGGCGGGGAAGGGGGTGGAGCTCGTGTCGTCGAGGCCATGTAGCTTGAAGTTGGGTTGCGGGCTGGGTATCCGCTGCATGTGGAGGGTTAGGCTGCGTCGGGCCTTCCTTAGTGGGTTTGGGGTTGGCGTCGTCTTGGGGGGATTCGTCGGTGCAATCCATTTGGGTGGGTTGGTCTTCGGCGGTGGTGGAAGGATCCATGCTGTATGTTGCTGAGGGCGAGTGCACGTGAGGCGTTAAATTCGAAGGGGCAGCGCGTGCTGCTCAGCATGTAACCCGTCTGAGCTGAATCTCGGGCAAGTAGTGTTTCTAAGGGAGAGGCGGGTCCGGGTGAGAGTATAGGGCGGTTGGTGGAGCGAGCTGGTAATTCGGTGACTTTGTGTGAGTGTGTCCTTGAGGGGCGAGTTGCTTGCTGGGGGACGGCCGGGGAATGCCGGAATTGCTGCGGATCGAGGCGATACTGGGCAAATGAAGGTCGAAGAAGCTCGGCCTGAGAGAGGAGGAGTCGAGGAAACGTTTGGGGCATGGTAGGAGCTAGAGTAGAGGTCGGCGGGGGGCGAAAATGGGCGTGAGTGCCATCGCCAACAAAATCAGTACTTTGTTGGTACTTTCCCCGGTCTTTAATACCGGCTGTCAACAAGGAATAAGTGGTTACGATTATAGCTTCCGTACCCGGCATCTTTGAGCTCGGAGCCCGGATATGACTTTCCCAACCAACCTCTCCCTTCGGTACCCACCGTCGATATGACTGCCTCAACCGGTTCGCTAGGGTTATCGCGAAAGCACACCGCCCATATGTGTGGCCCCATGGCAGCATAAGCCGCAGGGGGAGGGAACGTGCGGTATTGTACGGATCAGCCGGTGCAAGATAACACCTAACAGCCGACGGGACATGGCAAACTCGACAGGATGAGCGACAGACGTCAACGAGTTATGACTATGGTTTCCTCCCCTCTTCTCCGAAGGGAGGGGGGAGCCTATGCTAGGAGAAGGGCTGCGACGGGAGGAGCAACTCTTATATCGGACGAGGGTGTGCGTGGCAAAATTGAGTCGGGGCCTTCGACGACCCGAGCGAGGGGCTTTTTCGCATGCCATTCCTCCCCAACTCCGGCACGACCGGAGTCGCACGGGAGCCTAGGTCAGGCATCATGCCCGACTCGACCAACACATGCTGACCGTGTAGGCTAATTAGCGCCCTCGAGCAACGGGAGCGGGCCGCGCATCGTGGCGATAGCGACAAAGTATTTTTCATATTTATATCGTAGCGATTAACATTGTATGTCACTATATGACTTATACCTTGTTGTTTCTGCCGACCGAGAGGGATGGACAAGGAGACCCCCCAACGTAAAACCCTATTCCCAAGACCTGGATGGCAGTATTGGGAACGCCCTGAGATAGCAGCCGATTTATCGGTACTTGTTGCAAGATAATTCTAATTTCTAATACTCCAAAAGGATACCTACCCGTTACCTCGTGTTGATGACACCTTGAACCATTTAATGGACGCCAATTTTTACACACATTTGGATTCAGCGGCTGGGTTTGTGCAAGCTCGAGTCAAGGAGGAAGACGTTCAAGACAACAGCTTAAGCTCATGATGGTCTGTTGGAATGGGTGGCCATGCCTTTCGGATTGTGCAATGCTCCATAAACCGTATGTTGAACGAGATTCTATAAGACTTCTTATACAAGCTCGTTACTATGTACCTCAATGATGCCGTTATTTACAGCCGTGCGCTTGAGGAACACATGGAACATCTGCGTTTTGTTTTACAACGCTTCAAAGAGGAAGGTCTTAAGCTGCGTCTTAATAAATGTTTTGTGGATTGCAAAAGAATAAGTACCTTGCTTGACTACATTGTTTCCGGCGGAAAGCTCTCCATCTCGACAAAGAAAGTCGAGGCCGTCAAGGAGTGGCCAATACCTAGGAAGCAACGTAAGGTTCGCATTTTCGGTTGGTTCTGCAAACTTTACGCGAAGTTCATTCATCACTGAAGTGATCGGTCGGCGCCGTTTACATACTTGTTAAAGAGGTCTAAGCCATAAATCGGAATGTAATGATGCTTTTATGCATGCAAACCCTTGAGACACTCAAGCTGCGACTTATTTCCACGCCATGTATGGTCTTACTAGAGGCCAGTTTGGATGCGACATTTACCGTTGCTACAAATGCTTCGTACGTGAAAATTGCAAATGTCTTATGCAAGATCAAGGAGGACGTCTTCAATCAGTCTCTTCTTGGGCGCGCAAACTTAATAACGCGGAGAGTGGTAATTCTTACCCTACTTTCGATTCAAAAGCTATGGCTGTCTCTGAAGCCGTGAAGCATGGGAGATGCTATCTTGAAGGTTGTCCCAAGTTCCAAGTGGTCTCGGACAACGACACACTCCGTCATATGATGAGGCAGCCATAAAAGGGGTTAATCACCAAATGGCATGCGCGTTATGTACGCGACTTACAACCATTGGCGGGCGTGATGACTCTAGCCTACCACAAGGGATCAAGGAACGAGGCTCGCCCTTTGAGTCGACGGCTAATTTTCAGTTATAAGCACGTCTCCCGCTATTTTGGGATGGTGAGGTGCGATAGTGTCCAAGTCCTTGAGTTGTGACCTATTTTTTCAAAAGAGATAACGGCCCGTCGGCTTCCCATCTACCGGGCGCAAGATTACACAATTCAATTGTTGATGTGTTGCATATGTACCCGGAATATTGGTGCTCAATAAGTTTGTATGGGTTACACCCAAGTCTCGTTCTATGGGGACGGGGACTAAAGGCGGCCACAATGCCGCTGAAGATGGTTGTTTTCGGGGGCATGGCCGACTATGCATTCCAAACGACTTCGGCAGAGTGCCTTGACAAAAAGTGTTGTTTGTGTTACACGGCAGTGGCTTTGCATGTCACCGAGGCTACGCGAATACGCTAGCTAATAAGGCGTTAGACTGATTCTATTTGAGGGAGTCGCATTCGGCAGTAAGACGTAAATGATATTGGCAAGGATGTGTTGTTTGCCGTCGCGCGGAGCGAGCTCATAAGTTTGTTGCTCTAGACCCCCTTCCAATTCCACCGCCACCGTGGGACAAGGTTGACCTCGAGTTTATGTCTCACTTACATGTTAATGCATGTCTTGTCATTGTGTTAGTGGTTGCTGGCCAATTGACACGAATGGCATAGGAAAATGTTTACATATCCCTCCGTAGGACTACTAATGGACACATATGTACGCTAGACTCCGGGGGGGTTTTGGCTCTCCACCTATAGGTTTCGCTATAGGTGTTCGCCGCTCAGTCGCGATGCGATGCGATGGGTTCATATGCACAATATGTTCCTATTGGGAACCGACTTTTGGCCGTACTTGGATAAGGCGTACAACTCCGTTCCGGGAAGCGGCGGTTCTAACCCCCTTCATGCCCTTCCGTGTGTACATAGATTAACAGAAACCACTAATATCTTTTCAAGAGGTGTATACCGTTTACATGGCCTACCACGCGTTTTGATTAGTGATAGAGATCCTCGTTTTGTAAGCTTTTATGGCAAAAACTTTGAAGACGATTGGATACTGAGCTTAACATGTCGTCGAGTCGCCATCCTTAAACTCATGGTTGAACATGAAATAAAATCTACGTTTCAAAAGTAGCTACATGTGATTACATGTTTCGATAGAAAAAAATTGTCTTCTTGGCTTCCGCATGTTGAGTTGCCTACAATGCTAGTCGAGCTCTCGGCATTGAACACACTCCGTTTGACGCGAATTTCGGCTTCTCTCCCGAAGAGCTTATTTTCGACCTTTTGTTACCCATGCGACCATCCATTCCATTTTTTTATGGCACACCTTCCCTTTCCGTAAACAATTATTGCCACGAAAAGTTCGCGAGTTAGTGGCACAAAGATGAAATGAAAGCTCGTTCAAAACCATAGACTACACCACTCTCGATAAGGTGATTTCTCCGTGGTCAACTCGCCCGCAAGCTAAAAGACCGACAATTGGGACTGTTTCCGGTGCTAGAGAGGATTGGAGCGAACAATTACATATTGCAGTTACCATGTGCTGACGATGTGCAATTTGTCTATGGCGATGGGTAAGGACTTTGTGCGTTTGTGTGGTCGGGGGTGTGTGGCATGCTGTCTTGCGTTCTACTTTACGCTTACATAAGTGCTTCACGCCAACAAACGTCGCCCGTGTCTTAGAGCTGCGCTACGCCAATCTGCCCCATTCGCGACTTCTCAAATGAAGACGACGAGTACGACGTTGACAATGGGCATGCGTGTGCGCGTTCGCGAGTGTGTGGGGGCATGTGTGTGTGCGCGCGCGCGCGCGTGTGTGGGTATATGTGGGTGGGTATACGCTGTGAGTGCGCGCGCACGCGTGTATGGTGTGTGTGTTTGGGGAGGGGGTTACATATTGTGAGCGTCTATGAAATGTGCGTGCCTCTTTATCCTCCCACCTCCCTCTGACGACACCATCGGAGCGCCATAACGCTGGCGAGGCAAGGGAGCAACTCCCAATAAATGGATACCTTACATTCGCTTAGAATATATACTACCCTTCGCGAGCCGTTCACCCAGCTCCGGCCCCCCTTCTCCACAGGGAGGTGAGTGGCACGCGGGGGGGGAGGGATCACGCGCCGAGGGCCAGCTGCGCCGCGAGCCCCTGCAGCGCGGCGATTGTGCCGGACACGGCGCAAATGACGCCGATGACGATGCACATGTAGTCCCAAGCTTTTGAGAATTTGGTGGCGCTGGGGTCCTTCCCGCCGTGCACCAGCTTGAGGTGCAGAACGCCGGGCAGGATGACGGAGATGGAGATGGTGAGGACGGCCCCGATGAGGGACATGACCATGGCGAGGTAGGGGACGTACATGGCGGCGACGAGGCTGCCGAGGGCGAGGAGGGTGCGGGTGGCGGCTCGGCGGAGGGATTGAGGGAGGAGGCGGCCGAGGGCGGAGCCCTGGAGCGCGGCGCCCACGGGTTCCAGCGTGAGCGCGTATTTTGCGATTGGGTTGATCATGACGAGGCAGGAGCAGAGGAGGGCGAGGAGGCCGGGGGGGAGGCTGAAGATGATGACGTCCGCGGCGTTGGAGCCGTACATGTAATAGCCCAGGCCACCGATGATGGCGCAAAAGCCGCCGACGAAGAGGTAGGCGGTGTTGAGGGCCTGGGGGAGGAACGGCGGAAGTAGTGGGAGGCGGAGGGTGAGGTGGTCGGCGGGGAGGATATTAGGGTCAGGAGTCAGGAGACCTAAAGTTGGCACCCACCCCTTTTGCAATGGCAGAAAAAATGTTGATGGACACAAGGAATAGAGGACACCAAGTATGCACATTGAACAATACTCAAGTAAACTATTCAATTGAGTGATACATGTAGACATTCACCTACAAATAAGAAACATGGGCGAGTAAGGAACAAGTATGTATTATTCATTGGTTGCATGTTGCCCGAGGATTAACAATGCCATTGTGTATGCTTAGCCCCGTTGGAAAATAAACGTATAATTGTACAAGAACCCACATTTGATGATCAAGGACTATCATGGAAATCACCACACTCATATTTCCTTACAAAAAAGGTCCAGAATAAACAAATTTCTTGTGTGTGTGTGTGCGCGCGCGTGCGTGTGTGTGCGTGCGTCGGTTGCGTGTATAAGTGTTTGTGTGTGTTGCGTGCATGTTCTGTTTGTGTTGCGTGTGTGTGAGAGACAGGGTCTATTGTGTGTGTCCACATTGCGTGTGCGTGCGTACATGAGAATGTGTTTAGTTTATACGTGTTGTGTGTGTATTGCGTGTGTGACCTTTTGGCCAGTACGCGTGCTGCGTATTTGTGTGTGTGAGCGAGCCAGCGAGCGAGCGAGAGAGAGAGGGAGAGAGAGAGAGAGAGAGAGAGAGAGAGAGAGAGAGAGCGAGAGAGGGAGAGAGAGAGGGAGAGAGAGAGATAAGAGATAGACGTGTGTTGTGTGTGGGTTTTATGTGTGAGCATGCGTACGTTTATGTGCGTGTGTGAGAGAAGGGGTGTTGTGCGCATGCTCACGTGCTCACGTAAGTTTGTGGGAGAGAGAGAGAAGAAGAACAGAGAGAGAGAGTGTGTGTGTGGCGGAGAGAGAGAGTGTCTGTGCTGTTGGTGGTGCTGGTGGGGGGTGTTCAAGCTTCTCAGCGCCTTCTTTGGGGGGTGCGATCTTTGCTAAAAGCTTGACAATGACTAGCAGAGAGCACCTATAGTTTCAGCCGATGACCTACCTAGTATATCCTGACATCAAATAATACCGCTCTCAGACAAGTATGATACCAGAACTTTACCACATGCGTCGAATCTCGGGAATTTTCCATTCTAGACAGACCAAAAACTGAAAAACGAAGAACAAATGAATGATGGAGGCATAAGTAAATTAATAGCTGCTAAACTAAGCGAGTTAGTAAACAAGTTCAAAATGCGCGTGCAGGGTGCGCACCTTGCTGAACAGCTGCGGCTCCTTCATGGACGCCTGGATGGCGGGGAACACGCCGTGGCCGGCGTACACAAACGCGAGGACGCCGAAGGTGAGGGGGAGCGTTGTGGGGTGCACCAGCGCGGTGGCGGCGCCCGCCACAAAGTTTCCACTCAAAAATGTGTAAATAACCTGTAAAATGGGGCAATACTCGCGCTTAAGGATGTGTAAAAAAAGACGGAAACATGCATAATGCAGCAGGGAACGCGGGCGAGGTGAGGAGTGTCTGAGCGCGGGATGGTGTGGTGTGGGCGCTGACCGTGCCGACGACCGCGGCGGTGGCAAAGACGCCTAGAAATCCGAGGTACGAGAGCGCAGTGACGTTGGGGAGCCACACGGTCGGGATCATGGCAGCGGCGGCGGTGATCATGGCCACCTTCTTCGTGGCAAACACCTCCGTGCCCAGCAGGTTGAGCAGGTTGTCGCCCTGCGTGCACAAAAAGAGTCATCCCCGTTAAAAAACAAAACACATTTTGTAATTATTATGTTTTATGAAGACATGTTTGTTTTTTAAGGGGTGGTGAGGAGTGGGGGGGGGGGGGGGGGTATGGCTTGCCTGCAGGATGAACAGCAGCGTGCATGTCCCGAAGAGCTCCACGTAGACCATGGCGCTCACAATGGCCCGCCCCGCCTTCCCCAGCCCCGCCTCCGCAATGTCCTCATACCCCACCACCGCCTTCCCCGTCTGCGCCTTAACCACCTGGTGCGCCTCCACCAGCGCCTTGCCTACCAGGCACATGAAAAGGGCATAGCAATGGCAAGGCAGCGCCGTCAGGAGGGGATGATACGAGCGACAGTGGGTATGCATGATGCCCACATTTTGGAATCAAACCATTGAAAGGAGATGTGATTTTTATTTTGTAATCAAGTTACTATTAGAGTGGAACGAAGGTTCACATTGAGAATTGTTTACAATCTGTAATCAAGTTTTTCACAGGAGGCTCACCGGAGTAGTTGGTGACGAGGCCGAGGAAGACGAGCACGCCGAGGCCCATCCAGCCCGACTTGCCCAGCGCGTAGGGGATGGTCATGATGCCGACGCCCATCAGGATGTTCATGACGTTGAGCACAGCCTGCAGAAAGGTAGACGACCCTGCTTCCACCTCCACCGCTTCCGCTGGGCCGCCGAAGCTGTCGTCAGCCGCCGCAGTCGCCGCGTTCACCTTCACGAGCGACCGTCGCGGGCTGCACAAACCCAGGACACCGTGTTAGAGAAAGCCAGGACACGAAAATAGCGCTCCAGGTTACATGAAGCACATACTGTTAAAGCGATACAGGGAGCGTTTACCGTTCCGTGGAGAGAGAGGCGCTGTGACGAGCCGAACGAGTGGCGATCGGCAGATGACACTGCGAGAGTGCAGTACGCACGTGCGGTGCGCGCACGGACGGCGACTGCTGCTGCTTTGCCACGCCGGCACTGCGGGATGCCGGCGCGACCCGCGCGCCGACTGTCGAGGCCGCCATAACCTTTTCGCTCCTACCGAAGCTTTCGCTCTGGCACTGGCTGTGCGGTCAAAGCAATAGCAAGCGCTCACTCGTTCACTCTCGTGACACTCTCAGGCCGCCAAGGCCGCAAATCGCTTACGCGACTATCTCGGTAGGTATCTCTTCCGACACAACACAACGACAGTCGCGTGAACAGACAGCCTGTCGCTGGCGCTATCTTTCATGATATTTGAGACTTTCAAACCAAAGGGCGTGAATTCTCCATGTTTGCAAAGACGAGTTGCGTGCCGCAGGAGGTGAGGCGCCTGGGTTCCGAGAAAAGTCGAGGAACGCACAACACCGTCGAAACAGGGATCACGTACCGCGGTAATGGTACGTAATGGAAATGGGGATGGCGGAGGAGTCACACCTGCAACGCTGTGAACTTAATAACGGCCAAAGTACCGTTCGTCCAGACTGATGCCGGAGGAGGGTAAGTGAAGGAGTAAGTTCAGGATGCTGTCCCGTCCACGTGCTGAGACTGCCTGCGGCAGTGTTGGCGGTTTCGTCGTTGCCTTTTTGTTTGACTGGCGGCAGTAGCGGAGTGTGACAGTTGGCTGGTATGTAACCTCACAATCGCGCGACGGTGACGACGGCCGCCGCTGCTTCCCGCGCCGTCGGCGCCACTGTAACCCCAATAATCGACGGCGGAGGGCACAGCTAGGGTTTCTGTGGCATTCGAGCTGTCGATCGTCTGAAATTCCTCCGCAGTCACCGTTGGATTGCGAATTCTGGAACGCCGGGCCCGGCTCTGCTCGAAATACAACCGTCCGTGTCCGAGAAAAAAGATCTTTTGGTACTTTAGGAAGAACATCCCAATTGTAATATGAGAATGATCTGGCGATCACGCAGGATATCACGCACCAGGCCACACCTGCGGTCGCTCCATCTGTAGCTTCGTTCTCTGTCAGCGCTCATCAAGGTACCCAACCATTCCGTGCCGTTTTCTGCTCGCAACATAGGCGCCTTTCGCCTTTCGCCTCGTCTACATTCATGGCCACTCTCAGCTTCACCACGCGCCTTGCGGCCCGCGTCTCTCCCCATCAGCGAACGGCTGTCGTTCGTACCCGTACGCTGACAATCAGGCCTACTACTACCGCCGCGCTCACTCCCGCCCGCCGGCGAGCCGTGCAGCCCCCGGGGCGCCGTGGTCGCTGCCGCTCAGCGGCCTCCGCCCCTACCGGCATGACGGGCGCCGCTGATATCAATTGGGAGCCTACCCCTGAAGTACTTGCAACCTGGAAGTCGGCAGACGTGGTATGCTTCGACGTTGACAGGTGCTGCACCTTTTCTGCCTTTTTAGAAAAGAGTCTTGTAAGTAAACCAATGACCGGCAACTGGTGGTGTTGTAATGCACCGTTTCGCTTTTTTAGCCCATCTCTCATAACCCCTAATTCCTTTCCTTCTGCAGCACGCTCTGCGAGGACGAGTCAATTGACGAGTTGGCGGGTTTCCTGGGGTGTGGCGAGCGCGTCGCAGCGCTGACGAGCCAGGCCATGGGCGGGTCGGTCCCCTTCCAGGACGCACTTGCCTCCCGGTTGGACGCGATGCAGGTATCGGCGGCGCAGATGGAGGCTTACCTCGCCTCACACCCGCCGCTCATCAGCCCTGGAATTCGGGAGCTTGTGAACGAGCTGCAAGCTCAGGGAAAGGCGGTCTACCTTGTGTCTGGGGGGTTCCGGCAGATTATCGAGCCCGTAGCGGCCGCGCTAGGCATTCCCAAGTCGAACATTTACGCCAATAGCATCCTTTACGGCGACGACGGAAATTACGCCGGCTTCGACCGCGCGGAGTTTACATCGCGGAGCGGTGGAAAGCCGGCTGCGCTGCGTAAGATAAAGGAGGATGGCGGGTACAAGGTGGCGGTGATGGTGGGTGATGGCGCGACGGATATGGAAGCTCGGAAGGAGGGAGTGGCGGCACTGTTCGTCGGTTACGGCGGTGTGGTTCAACGGGAAAACATCGCCCGGGCAGCGGACTGGTATGTCACCAATTTTGATGGCCTCATCCAGGCGCTGCGTTGCTGAACCCGATAATGGGGACCGCGTTTCTCTGAAAGCAGCGCCTCTGCCCACTTCGCTTCTGCCCACTTCGGCGCCGGTGACCGATCCGCTATTGCGTAAACCCGGACTGCCTTCGCTAACGTCCCATGTTTCGTAACCCACCGGCCACCGCCGGGAGCCGAATGCGCAACGGTCCTAGGTATACAGCAGATGGCTTCCCCATGTGAAGCGCCCCCCTCTCATCCGTTCTACAACCTCTACATTCATGTCAACTTTCGCCCTTTCCCGCTTGTCCCAAGTTGATTGCGTTGCACTGTACCTTCAGTCACGGAGGCAGTCAGTTTCGAGAGGGCACGCCACTATCTGTAATCAAGATTTTGAATGGCTGAGACATTGCGACGTCCGAAACATGCACACGACGGCTGTGCGAATTTGAAGGGGCTTGCACGTGTCTTGGCAGAAGCACTGTGTCTGGTAGCGTCAAAGAGGACCACATGAGTGTAGCGACAGTGTGACGGGTGAGCGGACGGCATTTCACTTTCGGCTGCTGTATAAAGGGCCTCCGGTCCTATTTGATTACAAAGCTGAAAAATAATACATATTTATAAATTAGTACGTCTTACATAAAACCCTACAATAGCGGCCGGTCCCACTGATGCAACAAGCAGTGGCGAGTCTTCTCCGCTGCGATGAAGAAGGGAGAGATAAACGATTTGATAAAGGGGTTTCAGGGTTAGACGTGCCCTCATCGCGCTGGGAGCTGTGGCAGCAGAGCGCGCACGACGCGCTCCGCGTCATCTCTCGCGAGGCCACTGAACGAAACGCGCGCCGCTGATGACCGTCCGCTCGACGCCATCGAGTCCACGCACACACTCGCTCCTCCCACCTCCTCCCAGCCGCTGCCGTCCTTGAGCTTGTGAGGGGTATGGCGAAATAAATGTTTCTGTAAGTAAATTTGAAAATACTTTTCCTATCATTCTCGACGACCTAATCAAACCCTAATTAGACAATATTATATATGCAAAATCTTATAACAAAACAGAAAAATCATAAAACAAATGGTGCAAAATAGAGCCAGAGCAGCCACTGTCAGGCGAATAAGTTATGTGCATCCCTGCTGCGTGGGGGGCGATTCGTGCGTTTCACACTCTCCTCTGATTGTTTTAGTGTGTCTGCACATGTATTGACAGTCAATATAAATATTATGTGTGTCTTTGTCCTCGTGTTTGAAAAAGATTAAAAGTTGCCACTGCACTGTGGCGGCTGACACACTGACACGAACCCTTTCCGAAATAGTTGCAAGTTGATGAAAAAAAGTGGGCTATGAGAGAAGATGCCACAAGTGGCAGAGTACAGTCCAAATGATAAATAAATACAATTCGATTAAAATCTGTGGCATAACAGGAATCGCTTGAGTAGATCCACCGTATACAAAAATCATAAAATACTGCTTAAAATCAAAAGGTACCAGACAAGATGCTTTACAACGGAACGGCTCAAGAAGATAATTGCCAATAAATTGAGCGTAAAGCTGCTTGAATGCTCAGAAGTCCTGTGAGGCTAGGGCTCAGAAGAGTAGGAGGGCGGGGTGGGCGAGTAGGCTGGCGAGCAACGTACCTGTACACGTGCGACGTCGGCTTTGAGAATTGCGAGACCCCCGCTGGGCGGTCCCTCGTGCGGGACGAACAGCAGAAGGGCGTCGGTGACGTGCAACCAGCCGGCCGCCTTCTTGACGGACAGCCCCCTTCGCAGGTCGCAACGTCGACTGAGCGACGGCTGCTGCGACACCGGCAAACGAAGCCGCGAAACCCCTGTCGCAAAAAAATCATACTTTAGTATGTAACAAGCTTTGAAGTACGACACATTAATTTCGACCCAAAAAGGTTTGGAGTAGTCGACGGGACGTCCAGGACATAAATCATTTCGACGAGTTCACGTGACATTTACAAAACTGTCCAGTTCGATCGGTAGAATGGTTCTCGGCGTTCCGCGCACCGTCGTCGTCGCTGGCGCCCTCGACGTCGAACATATCGCCGGCCACCCAAGGCGGAGACGACCCGTCCGCGACACGTCGGTGAACTAATTCGGCGAGGGTCGACGTAGCAGCGTCTCGGTCCTTAGCGTCTCGAAAAGCAACGCACAGCGCCGCGAGGCTCGTCGTCCGTAGCAACACCGCTGGGTGGCCTCCCTGCAATATCAGCGGCACCCGCGGCGACGGCCGAGTAAGTAAACTCGACGAGGGCGCCATAAACAGAGAGCGTAATAATACGGAAACGGAGAAATAGGTAGAGTGTTACAGAAAAAGCGTGGCAACGCACCAATAGTTGGACATACACTATACCACCACCTATCAATACATCGCTGTTTTCTCAAGATTACAAAAGTCTCACTCGTGCAGCGACACAGCGACAGCGCATATGTTGCAATTTAAGCAGCAGATCTAACATTTCATCATAACCTGTCATTCATTGCGTACAAATACCGCGTCGTTTCCTAATGATAACTCGATTACTTGATGCTTTCGCACATCCAAAGTCTCTGATATAGTATGGCATATAATTACTTGTCAATTTCAGTTTTTGCGATTAGGGTTCAACTTGTTTCTCAATTAAACGGGGGTTCGGTACTTCCTTAATTTTCATAATACATTTGTTGTTAAAATCTTTCTTAAGCACTGATAGTTGCATCGCAATCTACCTCCCCATGAAACCCTAAAAAATACACCTCACATGCCAACTAAACCATAAACCCTAAACCCCGTCGTCATTTTTATGCCTTGCTCCGCTGCTCAGGACCCAAAAGTAACTACGTCATTTGCAGTACAAAAGTAATGAATTGATTTCAAAAAGGGGGCAAAAAAGGGGGGAAACAACCAATTACAACCTAATCGCCTAATTCGTCTCAGAGGCGATGGGGGCCTCATCGTATGTCGGAGGCCATATTATAGCCACACCTTTTCGTATGCCCCAAAAACAAAATGCCAATAACAGTGTACAACGACAGTTGAAAGCGCACCGTGTAGTCGACAGCCTCGGCGACAAGGATTTCGGTGAGCGAGTACTCCTCGAGTACGACCTGAAGCAAAGGCGGTGACATTCGTGAAGTGTTCGTGTTCAAGGTCCTTTTAGTAGAGACGACCGCTGACGAAAGATGGGAGCGCACAGGTACGCGCGCGTACCTGCGGATGACTACTTGCGGCTGTCGTTCCGGCACTCGGACGGTCCAAGAGATTGCTGAACACGACGGCTGTTTCAAATAAATACAGCGACCCCCGCCGACCCTCTCCGGTAAGGGTCGGAGCACCGCCCTCCCCCGACTCCGCTGCCAGCAGCTCGCAGCCCTGGAAGACAACCGTCTCGCCGTCTCGACCCTCTCCATCAACATCAAACACCGCCTGTAACAGGCCCATAACATGTTATCCATGTACACACGGAATGGCATGAAGGGGGATAGAACCGCCGCTTCCCGGAACGGAGGTGTACGCCTTATCCAAGTACCGCCAAAAGTCGGTACCCGATAGGAACATATTGTGTATATGAACCCATCGCATCGCATCGCGACTGAGCGGCGAACACCTATAGCGAACACCTATAGGTGGAGGGCCAAGACTCCCCCGGAGTCTAGCGTACACATGTGTCCATTAGTAGTCCTACGGAGGGATATGTAAACACTCCCCCTTAATGGACAAACTCCGGGCGGTGCCCTAGTAAACCCCGCGTAAACGCGGACCATAGCGGACATCAAGCTTACACGGCGGCGAGCCGTGTAACCCTAAACCCTAATCTGCGGATCATCCATAAAGCTGAACGGCAGAGAGTCGTAATCGCCTGCTTTGCTTACATTGGCGATATTAATGTTACACGCATTAATGGTATCGATTTTGCTACTTGACTGCAAATATTGCGCCGCGCAGTACTTGTGTTGTATTTGTTGGACAGCCTCCGCCCAGATCCGCTGCCTTCTCACCGCGTAACAGGCAATTAGTTCGGCTTCGATGTCTCGGTAGATGGACATACAATGATCCACAAATGATCCCCACATTCCTAGCAGGCAACTAAGCGTCGCATCAACTTGGGAGCTGTATTGGTGACAATGTTAATACGCGTATTTACTACTAACATTATTGAACCTAATCGAAACGAACCAAACGTTAACAGCATAACATCGTAATAAAATAAATGTAAATATAAAGGAAACCGCTTATACACCTGCCCCGCGGGTTTAGACTCGCGTATTTTTACTCTTTCCTGATTGGTGGCTCCCTCTACTTCTCTTGTAATGAATCTCTTCAAAAGCTTATACACTGACTCGGACACCGCGTCGTAGATATTTCTTATATGCAGTTATGAGTAATGGCTAGATGAGTACGGCAGTTTAGAAACCAGGTAATAAAGGCAAGTGCATTAACCGTGGCATGGACGCATATACACGACCGCGCGTACCGCAGGGTTTGCAGCTGCCACTCGTAAAGTAGGCCCGAGGAGACGCTCGGACGCATCGCTGTCGGTCATCGTTCGGTGACGCAACATGCGCAAGGCGTCGATTGCACTGACGCTCCGCATTCTGGACGACCGGGCGTCTCGATTGAAGGCACACAACTGCTGTGCCACCTGTGGAGTGCGAGGGCAGTCGAGAGTGAGCTCGATATCGTAACCAAAGCGACGACGCAGAAACTAGCGAAAAGGTTGAGAGCATAAAAGACGGCAGGCAACGAAAAGTTGAACAGCGTCGACGTGGGTCAGAACTTATTCGCTGAAGACTATGCTTGTTAGCGCAATCTCCGACAAACACAGCAGCATTTGAATTGGGTCTAACGTTTCCCATCGTCGTAACTACGTACATCAAGCAGCTGAATCGAATACACACGACCCCTTTTTAATCAGAGGGGCGTAATCCACCATATAATGACAACTGCCTCAGGGCGGCAGAAAGGATTTCCAGCTGTCCACAGTTTGATGGAACGGCTGGTAAGTAGCAGAGGGAACGGGTGGCGCACCCGGGTGGGAGAAATCATCACTGCGGGAGGGTCGGGAGCCGGCGACGAGGGGTCTCTCGCACGGTGGACACTTTCTCGAAGTTGTGACTCGACCAGCGCGACCAGCGACTCCGGTGGGCCGGTATGCAGCGCCAGTAGCGCCTATACGAACACGACAAGTTGGGTTGCGCCAGTCGGCGGTACGTCTCAGACGGGAGCGAACAGCAATGAACATAAGATGTATTATGAAAAAAGATGGGGCAATGCTCGCAAATATAAATCGCATCCATCGAAACCACGACGTCTATGGATTGTTGTTTCCTAAAGACGGCTCTTCTCAGAAACGTGTGCGCTGACAAATGTACGAGCACAGAATTGAAAAAAGTGTGGATCGCGACCCATCCTAATAATCCCACAAATCACGGCCGGTTTCCTTGCACTCGCAAAGAGTATGAGAAAGGCTTTTTAAAACTCGTACCTGAAGGCGTTTCGACGTGGCGTTCAAGTGCAAGCGCCCCAGGCCGCGGCCCCCAGCTTCCCACAGTTGCAGACAATGCTTTAGCGCTGCTGTCAAGTGCCGACCATGCGCAGGGGTTAGGCAGCCGACGCCATCGGCGCCGTCAAGCAGCGCCTCCTGCAATGACGGGCATCGGAGTTTTGCAATCAATACTTTATTGCCATTTTCCGGCAGGCCGTTGATATTCTATTTCGATTACTTACAATCACATTATTAGTCGAACAGGCTCAACGAGAGCGACGATGCTATCACTGTCCAATCAGTAAAGAAAGATCCCATCAGGCACGCGACGCTGTGTAAAACGGTACATCCTAAACCCGCAAAGAAAAAATGACAAATTCAAACACATTTCGAATCGTATCATTGCGGATTGAGGGAACTCCGCCAAATGTCGCGAGTTGAACAACGTAAATACTAGCGACATTCGTAATTCTCATAATAGGAACCCAAGGGTAAAACTGATCAATTTGAAGGCTTGCATTTTTTACAGTTGTAACCTTCTCGGAACTAAAACATACCATCATAGATATGCTTCCAAGGAGGACAACAGAAACGACAGGTGGGGCTCACCTCAATGTGTCGTAATACGGCGTACCACGACTCCGTGAGTACCATGCTGAGCGCGGGCGGGCAGAGATGTTGCACCAACACTTGGAGCTCTCTGCGACGATAAGGACAGCAGTACATGGCTCGATGCTGGTGGGTGCGTGTCAATCAACGCCTATGATGCCTATGCTTCTTTCTTTTTTCACGACGTGCAATGGGTCAAAGAATAATACGAACTTGGGCGAATTCATGATACAACGTTCCAAAAACGAAAACACATACAACACATTTTACTTGTTAAACATCGAGGTTTACCAACAGTAGCATATGGTACAATTGATTTGCCTACAATAATTTCACAAACTTACACATTAGGCCACTTCACTAAGCGTAACGGTGACTGCGGGACTTTCACAGGCCAGTTTCTCTCTCCGCCGCTTTTTCTCCAACAATAAATCAATACAGGCGACGTAAACAAATTCGTCGATGATAGAGACTATTAACAATTGCGTCGGCCGATACGCAACTCGTGAAACTGCGCCGTATTCGAATTGGTCTATCGAAACACATATGAAGAGGTTATGCTTGACATATCGATTAAGATTAATGCTGATGCGAAAATATTGCTATTAACTGCGGCTTGACCAGAATGGACTCAAGCGACGCCATCATTCGATGAATGGAAATATGAAAGAAATCTGTAGTTTCGTAGGCGAAATACACCAATTTAATTTGGACTCACCTCCCGACGGCTGACCGAAGCCGTCGTCGCAAGACGTCCGGCGTCCCGTGCCCCACTTCGGATGCCTCAGACCCGCCGTCGACGCTCGAACGACGCAACTGATCGTCAATGACCACACACGTAGCACGCTCTAGATTTCTGGCGAGGGCGCGGCTCAGTTCAACAAGGGTAACGCCCAGCTGCGACAGAAACGCCTCCCACGCGGGCTGACGCGAAACGAGCCACCGTTGAAGCGCATCTTCCTCCTCGTCCTCCCCCAATGCGCTGCCTCTCCGGTGCGAGGGCAATGGCTCCGCGGGGGCCGTAAGGCCAACACGACACGGCGTCGTGGCGGGAACATAACCAAATTCTTGTGGTGCGACCGTCGATGGGTCATCTGCAAGTTGGGCAAATAAGAACAGTACATTCCGCTGAACATGAATGTGATAACATACACGTTACAAGGAAATAGGGCTAATATGAAAGCTGCTGCTCACCGCTGAAGAGCTCGCGGCCTGTTGGTTCTGGACGTTCGGCTACGGGCGCCTCCCAACTCTGGAAACTGTCAAATGACCCACCGCAGCTACTCCCTGCGCCGCTATATCTGCGCCCGTCGATGCTGTCGGCGAGCTCACCCTTGTTAGCCAACTCGTCGGAAATACTGTCGACGAGGAGCGCCAAGTCGCCGCCGTCACTGCTTCCCTGTTAGTGCGGGGGTTTGGTTCGACAAATACATTAATTGCAATAAACTCGAGCAGGCAAATCACACAGGTACACTTGTCGTACACATGTTCGTAAATCTCTGATGGCAATTTTCCCAGTCATAGATTTTGACTGAATCGCATTTTCGCTTTCCTTTTGAATAGTTCAATAAAAAGGTGGTGCAATACGGTGACATGATTTTATTCTTTTGTCTGTGTTTTTACTTGCTTCCTGGGTGGAAAGCGGCGTAGGATAAATGTGTAAATCTGAAAACTTCATGTCTGTATACCGACCAAGCTATCTACCATGGTAAGGCAGTAGCTAGCAAGTATACGAGCAAATGACTGCCAAGAAATTACTTATCCGCGGGTTCAAGCGGCTACAATGACAGCCCTGCAAGCAACCACATTCATTCAAAATTCGCGCAAGAAACTAAAGCGCTATATAAAGTTAGGCTACGATATGAATCGTGCTTGTAGGCGTGATATATCAGAATCGAATCTGAAGTGGAGGAACATGAGGTATTTCTTGCCCGCCACAATTCTCACAAATTCACAAATATGATGTGATTAACGACTGTTACAATGACCTTTGTCAGCTCCATCTAATTATAGCGGAAAATTTTTCAGGATTTGGCCCAAATGGTAGTTTTATAAAAGCCTGGAAAACATGAATGCTGGAAAGGAAATCGCTACTGTGAATTGTGATATTAACATAACACAAGACAACTTACGTATTAATTCGAAAATAGACAACACAACAACGAGGTGTCGCTGCCTTGTTCGCTTACCTGTGATAACACCGAACCTGCGGCAGCGCACCACCTCTCCACGTCGACGTCCATCGGCACGTAAGGCTGACCCTGCAACCCAGGTCGCCGATCAGTGCAGCAGACAAGAAAGCAGTAAGTAGGTGCAAGAGACAAGTAAGCAGTAGAGGGAACAAAATTAGTGCAGGCGAGTTACAAATATTCTATAATTATTTACAATCTTTTCAACAACTAATACTCGTGCCACCTGCAGTCCAATACATATGCCCGTGATCATTTGTTACCTTTCGGATGGCGATTTTCAGGCCCCACTCGATGTGCGGTGCATGAAGCAGCACTGCCCAGAGGTTGTTCAGCCGGGTGCAGAGATCGGAGTTGACTGAAAGCGCCCCCACCGCATCACGTTCAAATTCGAGGTGCAGGATTGAGAAATAGGCGGCCAGCTGTGGTTCATTAGCGGAACAGCAAATCACGTGTTGCTCAGCATGACACGTCGGAGATCTGTACTCGTAGCGCGTATGGCGGATTTTAACGATCATAGTAACGAAACTCATTTCTTATCATCTGCACGTATTCAGTTTTAATCCCTTCCTTTGTGGCTTCCTGTGGTTGCAATCGTCTAGTTTTTAGTAAAACAAATCTTATTGCAGTCCCATGCTTGTAGGGGCTTCAGACATCGAGGTACAAACATAACAAGTGTACGATAGAGGCGATACAATTAAACATTACTCTTTGAGGGTTACAGTTAAAAATGCTACTTCATATTGTAGCGACTGAGATGGCGGTAACTGTGGGTAGGCACATCCTAGCAGTAAAATAAAATACCAGAATTCAGAAAAATGACTGAGAAATACAACATTCGAAATCGTTGCAATTCACAGTGCGGCGATGAATGCCGATATTGTGCACTGCCAGCTTTGAAACTTAATCGAGGCTGCATTTTCTCGGTATTCCAGCGAACAACACAATTTACGACGCACCAATCTCGCTACGGGGCTGGTTATCGGCAAAATCACATGGCTGGGCCGTGCCGTCTTATTTATGAGCCATTCACTACAATCCCACAAAACCAAGACACAAAGTACGCCGTGTTCAATACCAGCTGGAAAACGAAGTAAGTGCATTTGCTTACAAGCAAACATCAGGATAGAAAAAGCGGCTTAAAACGGAGAACAAACGCATAATGTGAAAACACTTTGATGAAAACGCATTTTCTGCGATACATGAATTCGGCTTGAGCGGGAAAAAGTTGGAGGCGAGTTTGCTCACCGCCGACTCGCTGAAAGCGCACAGCATTTCCCCCGCGTGGAGTCGCCTGTGGGGAGCGGATCTGCGCAGCAGCCGACCGGATATCGCCTCCAAATGCTGCTGGGCGCAATTGAGCGCAGCCACAACAGACCGCGATATTCTACAGGGGGTGGCGGATGGGGGTGCAGCGCGGTTAACTTGTGGCGAAAGACAACAAAGCATTGACGTAATTAAAAAACGCACACTGAAATGCAGTGTTACTGCGGTTTGTTTGACATGCCATATATCCAAAGAACCAAAAACATTCATCATTCATCATCATTCATGATCATTCATCAAAAACACACACACACACACACACACACACACACACACACACACACACACACACACACACACACACACACACACACACACACAGTTTTGCGAAATATGCATGTCGCTGCAGCGAGATTAAACATTGTTTCCTTCATGATCATTATTAATGACGAGTGTTTAGGTAATACACATTCAAGAGGCACAAATTGCAAGAAATGTAGGTAAATATATATTTGTTTCTTATCGTAAGTGTAACAAATCAAGCGATTGCTTACAATTTCACGACGTCTGTCACATATTAGCGGCGCCATTGGTCTCTCACTGCTGTGTGTGTGTGTGTGTGTGTGTGTGTGTGTGTGTGTGTGTCGTGTGTAAGGTATGCATGCACGAAACCCTTTAATTCAAACAAATATGATTATGAGTGACTACAAAACAGGGATGGCAGAGAGCTCATTTTGTAAACAAGAAAATATACCTCGGGAAGCTGTTGGGCAGCGGCGGGTAACGAGCCGCCGCGTCCATCTCGACGGCGCCAGAAATGTCGGCCAAGCACGACTGCGCGCGTTCCGTCACCCACGATGTCACTGCCGCGGCCAGAAACGCGTCGAGCTCCAGAAGTGGCGTGCCTGCCAAATTGTCGTGCGTGGGCGATTCACAAATCAATTACTTACAACATTTCAAATGATAAGCCTGCCTAGGGTTAACAATTTCCCTAACGAAGATTGTGGTCAATCAGTTCCGATTCCTTCAAATGAAAGATAGTCTGCCAACAGGGCAAGTTCCATAGGAATTTCCAATTGTGTTAGCTGATGTAAACGGTAATAACGCAAAACCCTAAGGTCTGAACCCTAAACATAAAATATGTACTTCATGCTGTAATTTAGAAAAGAAAATGTAAGGGCCACAAAACTGAGGCCGTTACTCTGCAAATCGAAAAATCTCGAAACCGAAAAGGGCGAAATCCAAATCAAGCAATTTGTTAGGCCAAACGAATCCAAAAACACCAAACTACCAAAAAATATGTTAACATGCCGTAAATTGCCGTACTCTCCGTACCTTCCAGAGACATGGCGCCCGTGTCGTCGATGCGGGCGAGGCCGCACTCCATAAGCGCAGCATGCAGCTGCGTCACTCCGTCCTCCAACTCCTGCGAAGGTTGCATGGGATGGGCGGAGGGGGAGCGGGTGTCCCGAAAATTAGCGAAAGAATAATATCATACAATATTGCGACGAAATTCGCATTGTGGAATTTTAGTATCCTGCAAAAAACGTTAAATTTGTCACTGCATTGAAATATTGCGCATTAAAAAGGTATTATATGTTTTCAGATGCTCGTTGCAGTGCTCGGTCCAGGTACGGGTACCTCACAATTTTCGAATTTGATCATTGTCGCTGCGAAGATTTTTAATACCAATTTGAGACGGAGGCAACACAGCGCGGATTTTGGCTGATGGGAGCGCAATCACCACCACATGCTCATGCCGCGGCCCAACACAACTCGACATCACGTCCTTCGATTCGCCGCATCGATCGTCTCAGTGACAAGACACCCCTCGAGAGAGAGTCAGAGCGAAAGTAAAAGATAAATATCGATGTACTCAGAAATTGAGGTCCTTCGGGGAAATAAGATTTTATGAGCCACGACGAGAAAATACCTGTGTAGGTGAGTTGTACACCAGCTGCACCTCCCCCTGCGCCCTCCGCAGCTCGTCCAGGCCGGCCAAAAGAGCGCGGTACCGGGTGAGAGAGCGCAGCCGGGCGGAGCCAAAGGTGCCCGCGGGCAGCGGCAGATCCGCCTCCAAAGACACCTCCACTCGAGCCGACTGCGCCGCCGCCTGCAACGCCGCCCGCACCGTAATTTCCACGCCAATTCAGCATTTAGTGTTTCAGCTGTGCTCGGCACTTATTGGACGGGTCCGTCGAGGGCCGCGCGGTAGTAAATGTTCAAGCAATTCATGTCGCAGGAAAAGTTATCGGAATAATGGCCGGCAGTGAATCTACGGCCAGCGAGGCTGATGCGTTTAGATTCCACGAACACATGTTGGCGCTTGACCTAAACTTAAATATCGCTCGTTAGGAAAGAAAACCCAAAAACATCTGACAGACGAGCCAAAGCGCAATCACCAGCCGTCCATCCAAATCACTCGACACTAGTTTTTCATTTTACCGTGGAATTTGCGTGATGCCGCGTCGTCTCGAACCCGGACGATAAACTCGGCAGACCCATCCGCACAGCTCTTCAACTAAAACTGACATACCCACATTCCGAAATGTCGGTGCTATTAAACCCTAAAACCTAAAACCCTAAACCCGTGATCGGGCCACATTCCGGCACAACTCTGTGTTTAAGCTTTGAAGCCGTAATTTTGAAAATCTCGCGCGAAGTTCTCTCCCGCGCTTCATTATTTTTTTCCCGCTATGCATGGGACATCTGACATTCAGTATTGCGGACCTCGGAGCGACGAAAAGCGGAACATCCTGCTTGATGCGTCAATCGGAAACAAGGTCGAGGGGGTTGCGAGGGAAAATTGGGATAGTTCACCTTTGCAAATTCGGCGAGACCGAGAGCGTACACGTCCGCGTCTTTGGCTGGCGACAGCCCGGCAACCGCCTCCGCCACTTCCCTGTGTTGCCCGGAGACATTCCAGGCCCGCTCAAAAGCAACGAAGCAGAGGCGCAATCGCCCTCGAATAACCCCAATCGGCGTCGCTGCCGTGATGATACATGTTAAATGAAGTTCAAATTGCTGTCGTTGTTGCAATTGAGTGGTTTGTAAACAATAGGGTAACCAACCAACTTGTATGGTCGTGGAAAATACTCAATGAATTATCATTTCCATACTAAGAGGTTGGGAATAAAGCGAGGTGCAGCGACAGAGCGGGTGATATGAAGCACTTTATTACGCGCATGTTCAGCCGGCGGGGCTGCGCACCGCTCAACGCCTGTTCGGACGAGGGAGGCGATGAGGCTCAAAGTGGTGTCGGACACTGGGCGAGCGCAACCGCTGAGGATGAGGCTGAGCAGGCCGCACAGCGAGCGCAGGCCAGTCGCGGCCTACATAGGGTCAGCAAAGATGCGCAGAAAACGCCACTGATATCAGCCACCGTGCCAACACCGCGCGCATTTGAATTCTCACTCAAACTGTTCCAAATAGCTCACACTACGTTCCCTCTGTTGTCAATTTGCTGAAGCATTTAGGGCCATTGCTATAGCGGACACAGCTCGCGTTGAGATCAACGCGGACAATCTCGCCGTGTTATATATTTAATCTACGGCCTCTAATTTAGGGAACTAAATAAAGTGAGTACTACAAAATCCTTAGACAGAATAATACCACGGAATAAATGAACGGCTTAATAATGTCCATAGACACAACACTCTGAGAAATTACTTTGCATGAACCCGGTATCTGTTGCTAAGAAACGTAAAAGGACATAGCCAATTTTCTCTTAGTACTTCCTTAATCAACAGTTACTTCGATGTGCCGATAATTGGCCGAATGAAACAGTGTGCGATGGATAATTCACGCAGTGTCGAGTAAGATGGAAACGGAGGGGAGTCGCACCTCGTCGCGGCCGTACGTTGCGAAGGCATTCGAGTAGTCTTGTATAGTTTTGCTGGCCAGCAGCGCCCCCACCTTGTTGAGCGCCAGGAAATCTCGCAGCTCGTGCTCGGTGAGGTCGCCGCTTTCCGCCCTGCGAAATCACAAAAATGAAATTGGCGAAATAATCGCGACGAGTGCGCAAAACAGACAAAGAAATGAGATCCACGGACGCGAAGCTAATCAACATACCAAAACAAATTGTTCCCTAAACGATCGACGTTAGCAAAGCAATGCTATCCTGGCAGTATTCAAATAATGAGTTCAGTTTCAAGCTTTTCTGGTGGTTTTTATTCAGATTTGTCACCCACAGCAGGTTTTTTCAGCTTCTCGCCCTAAAGCTTATTGTGATTAGGTGTGTATTGGTATAGTAAGACAGTAAGTATATACCATATACCTCTCAGATGCCGGCATTAATTTACATAATATATTCAGTGGGTATCGCGGCGACTCGGGAAGGCGAGCTTCACCTCGTGATCAGCCCCTCCCAGATACGGGTGAGCAGCGGCGGCGGGGCGGGCGCCCAGTGGATGAGGTGCGCGCGCAAAAGCGCCAAGTCTCGCGCAGCGTCCCGAACGTGGCGCAACTGGCAGTACGCGTTGAAAGCGTGCAGCCAGAGCAAATCGGCGCCCAGCCCTTTCGTGTCTTGACTTGGCGACAACCTTCATTGTGGGGAGAGTCAGCCCGCATTAACTGAGCATATGCGAAGGCTGAGCCTCAATACATTGGGGCATCTCCTTATCCTCCTCCACCTAGCATACCTTCTCAAAGTAACGACCCCGTTTGGCTTAAGAGTTTTTATATTATATCAAATCAGGTTAACGGCTTTGGGTTTCATGTACAGCTCATTTCAGGCAGCACTGGTGTCAAATTACAATTGGCGATTTCGAAAGGTAGCAATCAAACAGTACATTTGTAGATGAAACGATTAACCAAATTGAGCAGCCATGCGAATAATGTCTTCCTGGAGGCATTGCCAGGTACAGACTTGATTCACATTGGAACCTGCGTCATTGGATGTGGCTCCTGGAAAGCACCAAACTAATCTGCGCAATCTATTCGTCCGAGATCAAGCCGTCATAGGGACAGATAGCTGTGGGCAAGGGCATAGTTCTACGGAGCATTACTATGGGGGGTTACTAAAATTCATTTGAATGGTATTATATGGCTAGTAATAGCTACGTCGGGGCAGTGCCGTTTGATACACGAATATAAACACACACATGCACACACACACAC